>UXSR01005723.1:0-21119 GCA_900604375.1 Mesocestoides corti
TGGCGGAGAACGCAACCACAGGGCTAATGGACGTAAATCAGCTCTCTTCACTACAAACGTGTGCGTAGTTTTAAACAATTTTCATTAAAAGAATAAAGCCTTCTCCCAAGGTTTTCAATTTTGACTTACTGGAACGTTAAATGATCCTAGGTCGGTCCTAATTTGGATAGTGGTAAGGGCTATGGAGTGGCCACACCCCCTGGCTCGGATCTGCGCGACCGACTGAACCTCGCCGTGCTGGAGCTGAAGGAGATGGACTGGATCGCCCAGCTCTACCGTCTGTGGTGGGAGGAACGAGGAGAGTGCGGGCGGATGTCCACGTCATCCGATGTAAGTGGCCACTCAGCAAACGTGAAGAGGTCGATATTCGTCGACCACTTCCCGCTTACCCCTGACAACGCCTTTCACCAAAATTTCCGTGGAACGTGACAGAAACTGTAGCAACCACTGTCAAAGTCCACTACGGTTAGGAATGAATAGTTTGTAAAAGGAGTAGGCTTGAACATTTTAAAAGCCGTCCACCTCTTGATAACTGCACTGTTCTTTTACGAGGTGTTCTCCTAGGTGCTAAAAGAGCAACTCAATAAGTGTGAACATAAAAAGCAATCGATTATACTTTTAGCAAATCCACCAGACTCAAACACTTCGAGACACGCGTATGTGCCTGACTGTTGTTAGCGTTCTAACACGGTGGTTTTTGAATTGAATCAGAAGAACTCTGGCACAAGTTCGCTCGGAATTGACAGCGTGTACGGACTCTTCTACCTCCTGTCTGGCGCCCTTGTGATTGGAGTGGTGTTGGCCGTCATGGAGTTCGTCTACCGTTGCGCTGTCGACGCCAAACGAACAAAGGCAAGCGATAACTTTGCGCACCTCTTAGAAGACTACTGCTACCATTCTGTTATTTTTAGTAGTAAATCCGGTTTCTTTAAGTCTACACATCACGAAACCTCTTCTCCCATTGCTCACACACCTCTCAAAATCGATTTTGTGAGCTAAATCTGCCTTACAACCAGTTGAGTGTGTAATAAGATTGATACTGGAGGAATTGTAGGTTTGCGTTGAATCATAACCTAAGAATCCCAGGATCATTGTGGATACTTGGAAAAGAATGAAGAGCGTTGAATTTTTCAAGACCTATAAGTCGACTGATTCGCGTCGAAATCAGGAACTGTGGCTATATTGTGCGTCAGTAATTTACTTTATGACCGCCTAACTCCTAGCCAATGAAAATGAACCTTGTGAGTCGCTTGAGTATCGATCGCCGGCAATTCGGCGCGGAAATCGATCAGCATTAGTAGCGACCGTTGCCGCAGAATTATCATTACACTGTATTCAAAAATCCTTAACAAGAAAGCCAGATGTTCACCAGAGCTAAGGACAACATTTCGACGACCGTGTTTCCACTCTGACGTATCCTTTAAAATCGATAAATTGGAGTGTTTCGTTGGAAAGTTTCTTCCCCTGAATTCCTTTTGGGTCTCTGGGAGATCGGGTCTCCTAGTTACGGTTGAATGTGAATACTCTGCAGGTGCAAATTTAACGCATAAAACAAGTTCCTGTCAGACAAATGTCTGTTTAAAATGCAATTAAATTAGACTAAACTTTAAGGGCTTGAAAATTAAACTAACACGCTAACGTCTGGTGATTTACGAATCGTAAAATCAAACACAAAATTCACGCATGAGTAGGTTAAGACATGAACCAATTCTTCCACATTACCCTACACGAGGAAATCGCATGTTATTGAAGTCCGGTAAGGGGGACCATGCTATTAACCCTTTGTCTCCATCACCAGCGAGGCTGATTGATCAGCTTGGCTGCTCACGCTGTGATTGGTCAGTGTGGCGAAAGTCCATCACGCTGCAAACCGCATCAGACATGTGGGGCAATTTCTAAAACACCACCAGATGGTCATCGCTAGTCCCTTTCATCGGTGACTCGTGGATTTTGGCTCAGACTGTTTACTTGCCAGGGTTACTCTCAAGCGACTTCAAATTAAAGGGCATCACGCTTTCCTACTTGTTCTTGGCGCAGATTTTCGTAAACTAAGACCAAATGCCTCGGTACCTTGGTTCTTTTGACTGCTGTCCAATCAAATTCGGAAAATTTCCGGACAACAAAACAGTTCGCTTCTCAAAAACACGCTCCCGAGCTAGTGCCTAGTCACGAAATTTCGAGTCAAATGCACACTACGCATTTCCCATCTGACTAGGTTTGAATGCATTCCAATGCACGAAACGTCCCTTTCACTGCGATGATGAATTGCGACGCTAACTGCCCTCAAAAGAAAAGTCTTGATTTTTTTGTAAAACTCCTGACGGAATTCGAGACGACTTAAACAAGAGCCCATCACATGACTAGTTGATGAAATAATGTCAAGTTTTTTTGGGACAACCAGTTCGTGTTTACAGCTTAGCCTTCTGCTGTTGCGTGACAACGAATGGACAAGCAAACGTGATTTGCTAATGTCGGGCCAGCACTGTGTCAACATGATTAATTAATTAATTAATTCTGAACTTTAGTTTTGATTCAATTGAAAGTTAGTTTTCCAATTTTGGTTGAATAGTCTAGATATTGTGGCGGCTGCAAAAATTCATTTTAAGGATGGAATGTGAAAATTCACATCTTTGCTATGTTTTGTGGTCTTAGTTTGAAAAAAGATGTGTTTTTAATGTAGTACCCGGTGAACAGATATCGAAACCCGATCGTAAGCAATCGATTCCATCGTTGGCACGGTATCGACCACCCATCGCTGGCACTCAAACCGAAAGCGCACGAGTCAACGTCGGAACAAGACGAGATCCCGTTCACGTTCGCTTGCGCCCCCTGAGTGCGGGTGGTAGAAATAGTGCACTTAAGGGTGAATGGACCAATAGGATGAAGGAGGGGAATATAAATGCGAAAATTGGTGTGCATTAACACTGATGATAATGAAAAATAGAAAATCGTGAAAACTGTGATAGATGCAGCCTTGGTGATGCTAGACTCCCAATACTTTGTGTACAACTTAGTAAGAGAGCTTATTTCTATCGTGTTTTTGTCGGTTTCAATTTAAATGATACCCTCTGACATTTACAACACGAATCCTCCGCGGATCGAGTTATTACTCCAGTCGAAAAAGCCGCTTTGCTTAAAACGAAAACGTGTGCGAAGAGGATTGCATCTCAAGCTCAAACACGACCGACGTTACTAGTATGTCTGCAACCCAAGAAATAAACGCTTATGTGTGTTTTTAAAAGCTTAAGCGCATAATCGATAAAATCTATTTTGCAAATAATTTAACTAGCATGTTCAAGCTATGTGTTTATCGATTTAAATACCATTGATCGGACCTGATATTCTTCCGAAAGAGATACTCAATTACCGTAAATACGACTAATAAATAAACAAATATTATTTCCAACTTCCCACGTAAATCCTTTACGCTGCGTAACCCTATAAAACATGCTCTATGACTGCAGAAGTGAGGTTATTAGATGATTTCTCACGGTTTATTCACTATTTAAGGAATAGTGATCAAACTAAACATATTTAAAGGTAAATCGCAGTCAAAATAGTTTTAACATCAAGTAGATGTCTGCGTTGCTTGCTTATTTAAGGAATATGTCTTAAATACTACCTCATATGCCAAAATTAGCGAAGTCAGAAGTTAGGTATCATTAGAAAACATCATTTGGGCGTCAGTTATGATCTATCATGTGCCTTCATAACCTTCCAATAAAGACTACCAACCAAAAAACCGACAATCTAGTTTTTTTAATTTTGACGACTCTGACAGATTCGGACGTGATTTTGCGTTAGTGCCTTTAAAATTTGGACGAGTGAAACGTCACAAAATACCACCGGTACTTTATAGAACATAACGGTTTTCATGTTCTGTGAAGAAATTTCTGGTGGACTAGAAAAAGGGAATTAACAATCGCTGCAAATTTGCATCGAAGGTGCATTAACGTAAACAAGATTGCTTGATTTTTTTGTGGTTACCTTGACAACAAACAGCGTTGTTAGGCATGGGTTCGATAAACAAAAAGCGCGCTGCTTTCGTCAAAAGTTTGCGAAAATGTACATTAAAACAACTTGAGATTTTTATAGTTGGGTGGTCAAAAAGTCCGGCTAGCAGCCTATTTTTATAGGCCGGGAAGTCGCAGCCTTAACAGGGTTAAATTTGTTTAAATTTTATAATCAAATCACGAACAGGCGTAACCTGCAGTGTCTTCCACGCGCATGGATACGTTAAACCACCGCTAGAATTCATATAATGAGGCATTAGGTGACTGCAAAATGTCGTGCCTGATTTGAAGCGATATTTGATACAGCACACTTTGGATGATACGTGCTCAACTTCTTTCCTACAACAGTGGCACAAATGCAAAACTCCGAACTTACCACCACGAGAGCCATCCACTTGTATATGAGGATGGCGGCTTTGAGTGCAAGGTAAAAAGTGCTCTCAAAGGCAAATGGGCCAATAGGAAAGAGGCGGGGGATATGAATACAACATGTGGTGTGCACAAACGCGGTTGATAAAAAGAAGTACTAAGTTGTCCAAAGCTAGAACGAACTAGTCTTGGCAATTCCTTGTTTGATGGAACAGTAGTCGTTTCCTTTTCCATCAAATCAGCAATTTTTTGCCAATCAAATCGCTGTGCCGAGGATGAACTAGACGGATTTGAGATGAGACTATGTGAGGGGATTACAGCTGGCAAATGTGGAAGGATTTTCATTTTTATCGCCTTGTCTGTTGAGTGACGTGTGGTCTAACGTTGTCGGCCCGAAAGGTTATGCCAAATTAGGGTGAGGTGGTCAAATCAAGACAGGAGAAGTGGTTAAGGACTTAGAAAAAAAGACGCGATTTCAGTAAATCTCACATTTTACTGACGTTTTCTTGTTATGATTGCTTTTGGGGGTGCTGTTTTGTTTTTTCCACAAATGTAAAGCGGCCTTCTACAATCTTTTGGTAAAAACGAGGCTACCAGACCACTTCTAGCAGCATTTACTACGGTCTTGTGACTGAGAAATCAACTATCTTGCTTGTTGTTTGTCATTGTTCCCACATCAGCGCGAATTTGAACAAAAATCTTTCCTCTTTTATTCTTCTCTAGTAATACAAACACTTATTCTCATGTCATGGAAAATTGGCTGTGCAGTGCTTAATTTTGCCCAAGGCAAACTAAAAGTCCATATTAAAAGGAACAAATTTGCTTTTTCTAAACTAATTTTAAATTTACTCCCACCCTTACCTAGGTGTTTTACCGTTAGAGAAAAATAAAGTCTGACATGAGGGCGTGAATTGGTTTGATGCCATTGGAGCACTAGCTAGTCCACATTAATTAATCGATAGCACTGGTACCGCCGATGGTAATCTGTACCGGCTTGCTTGCAACTACGACAGTTTCTTAACAGCGAACATGCAAGAGTGCTCGAGGGAATATCGATCGACAACTGCAATCAATAATCAATGACATTCAGTCAACTACTGAGCAGGCCGCTAGTCACACTCGTTCATGGCTATTTTGTCGTTAACAAATCGTATTCTTTAGCTCCATCCGTGATAATATGAACTTGAAGTCAACAATTTTAAACGCTAGATCCATTCATGCGTAATGGCACGTGAGTAGAACACATTTCCGTACCTTAAAATGCGGTAACTAAAGGCTACCTGCCTGGGTGATTTTGCCATTTTGGTTTGACTATAAGATGCATTTTCGGCGTGAGGAATATATTATTTCGATCACGCTAAAGGGCGGTTTGTTGGTTCTATCGGCATATTGAGCACATAGCTTACAATTACACATGTAAAACCGTTAGCATTAATCATATGCTTAAGTGCAATGCCACAATGTAGCTTTCTTGGAAATTATTGTTATTGGTAACTGATCTTTTTAATGAAATAAAATGGTTACTTGAATTCTCTGACGAAAATGGAATGAACACAGGGGTGTAAATTTAGCCCTCATTTTACAAAACCAAAAAAAGGATTTCTAGCCGACTAGCGAACACTGTTACCAGTATAAAATATAGCCGAAAATGATGACACAAGTGTTTGTCTTAATTATTAGACATCAGTAAAACAAATTTTAGGCTAACGTCTATTTTGAGCATGTTAAAAAATTACACAGAATTACTGCTGTTATTATGGTATAATAGGAATCTAAACGAGCATGTTGTGGACATTAAAACCGGTGGTTACTAGGGGCTCATCACCAATGTAAGCCTCCGACTTTTTCAAAAAAATTGAGGAAAATTTAAGGGCGGCAAGTTTCAAGCATCCAGACTAGTGACGATGCATTTATTTTCAATAAACCTCTGCAGACACAGAGAAGCTCATTCGAACCGTGAAAATGTGCGATTCATATGTAAAAGAAATTGTCTGAACTGCATTAACAATAGTTGTTGAACTCACTAGTTCTTGGTGCTTGCAAAGCTTCAAGGAATCTGGCTGTTCCCGAAGTGGATTTTGACTGCTCTGGTCAATTTGGTGATCTCTAAAGCTAGTTTCTTGAGGTGTCAAAACCCTAGTACTTCCTGCGATACATGTAATTGGTCTATCAGTGACTTCTAAATGACGCATGTGAGGAGGCAACCGTACATAGGAGCCTTTTGTTGCTGATTATAGCGAAGCTTCGCCGAGGTGTTCTGTGAGATGGTTCGTCACGCAGCAGGCAGCAGTCGAGCGCACCTGAAAATTCCGATGACCTTCCGAGCGTCGTCTGCGAAGGCCGCGGCAACAGCACCAGACAGCAACAATCAACCCCACGACCTCTCCACCACTGTTCTCACCTGCGACAACACCAACGAAGACTCACCTGGGCGGCAGAACTTTGTGCAACACTTCTACCCCCCCGCCACATGGCGGGGCAGGCGGAATGAGTCCCAGGAACGAATCAATTATTGTCTGTGAAAGTGTTATCCCGACTACTCGGTCTTAGTTGCTCCTCATTCGTCGTTGTTACTGTGATTCGGCCATTCGGAATTTGGTTACAACGTTTGATACGGCCATTGAAATATCTGAGTATTTGTGAGGATCACAATTTGTTGGACCACTTATGTACACTTTTCAACTCCATTTTTCTCTCCATCATAACAATTAAAACTATATTACTAATTTCTTTTGCTCATATTAAGTAATATATTTGCTGGCCTGGGTGTTTTTGAAGATTTGTGGTTCGTGACGATCATGAAGGTGCCTTGTTTAATCGAAATTGAATGCGTTGGCGGGCTTTGAAACAACCGTTTTGACCTTCCTTTTATGTTTAACCTAAAAAACCACAATTAGTGCAAATAAAGGTAACTGATTTGGATTTTTTCAGGTAAAATTAGGAAAAATGAGACTAGCGATGTCGGTTTTACGCAGATTTTGAATTCGAAACGTCGACTCACCCTGCACCAATGCTATGTATAATTGCATGTGAGAGTCTTGTCCGCCGATTGTTCTCATTGGTGTTACAAATGTATTCTTTATTCTATCCTTATGGACATTCCAATCTAGGTATTTGGGATCTAACACAGCGAACCAACTATTGAAGTATTGTCGCAGTGATAAAGCTACATTGCATCAGTTTAATGAGAAAGCCATATTGACACAAGTAAGCGAAAGGCAGAGGAAGACGTGGTTGGTGAGGATCGATTAGCTTGGGGGTTGAGCGCGAGACACAAAATCCCCTTGTGAAAGGTCGTGAGATGTGTTCAAGGTCGAGGCCACCAACTGTTGTGGTCTTGAAGCAAAGTGAAGTCATTACAAACCTGATGAGTTGGTAAATCATTATGATCCCAGGAAGGGAATGCGTCACAATGCTTATCGTCCAAGTCTATTTCCCTACTTCACGTCTGCACATTCCGTTGAGGAACATGGAGTTTAGTTGGTAAGAACCATGCCAATCGCCTGACCGTCAGCATTCTAGCAAGTGAAGTGTTCCTAAATTTGATAATTCGGGAACTTGTTAAACAAATCTTCCTTCAAGCGCCAGGCACTTGACACATTGTCATATCAACTGACAAACAAAGTTAAAACAAAATTTACTACGGATTGCAACACGTCTAGTAAATATTCCGGTGATATCTACGTTTTTGTATAGGTTTTTTTAGCTTAGCTAAACAACCCAACACGAATTCACTGTACTTGCCAAATCATTCGTGAACCACGTTGCAGGATTTTGAAATAAAACAGTATGAAGAACATCCATGGACGTGATTATAGCGACATTTTTGATGCTGGTAAATAATTAAACAAATTCTGCATATTTAGCACATTCTTGCAAATTACAACATCGATTTTGAGCATTTAAAAATTAAAACAAGTATTTAAAATCGATATTTTGCTTTGCGTTAATTAACTTGAAAAAAACAACATAGTGAGGATCAAAACCGACTTGAATCCGAAGGGGTTTGTCAAATGTTTATAAGATGGATATGCCGTTTAATAAATTTGCGTTTTTAAATATAAAGCAGTAAATATCATTGCTAATAGGAAAAAAACATTCTTCGATTTCGAACCGCTGGTGTCAATTTGGAGTAAATTTATCGCACTTTTGTTCTGCAGTGAACTTTTATCAAACGAGCGTGAGTGAAGCTTATTCGCAGATTATTCGAATGTCATCGATTATCGATTTCAGTTGACGTTCAATATTCACTGACGCGTTGCGTCATAATAGACTTGGTGGGTCAACTGTCATTTTTAACATAATCGGTCTTGCCTCGCTTCTCAGGTTGTTGCGGACTGTCGACTAGCAGTGTTGCAAGGTGGTGCTAACGAAGCCTCTACAAATCCGTTTAGGGTCGAATTTCCGTAAATGAATATCAGCAACAGGGAAACGCGTGTCGATGCAAGGATATTATCACGAATTTGCTTAGCCCCACCGGTGTGTGGTTTTAATGAGAGTTGATGTGAAATATCAAGAGCGTAGGGAGTAATGTCGTCATTTATAAAGTGTGGAATTAAACACACCTCAGCATCTAAATTTTGCAGTTATCTGAGTTTTCAGTAAAGCTCAAACACGACGTGACACACCAAACATGTAGAGATAGGATAATTCTGAGTGTCTGCTAAAAGAGAGGACAAGAAATATTAAATAGGAACCATTTATTACAAATTAGCGTGTCAATCTAAGTGGAGTCTGGTCATCAATAGCATTGATTATCCATTGACAAATTGTAAGCAGCTCTCAGAATGAGTCAAAGTTAAGATAATGGATAAATCTGGGCTACGATAATCAATGTTGCGAAAGGCGCCACGATCAGTTGCAAACTCGAATCAGGTAACGCTGGCGACCACGACAGGCTATTGGCTGATTTAAAATCACTCTGTAATCAGTCACCTTACCATTTCCCACCATGAATTATCAGCTAATGTTGCAGGAGAAAAAAACTTCTAGAAGTTTGCACAGCTCTCCTAAAAACGAAACCAGCACAACTGACGACTGCAGCTCATCTTGTATCCTTCTGGCGCCGTTTAAGTAAGTCGGTTTGTGTTGCGCGCGCTGAAATGTCTACGCTGTTTTTCCTTCATAAAATATATTGCTTTTAGACCAGGTAAAAATGAGTACGAGGTTAAAGATAACTTCCACTTAAACAAACTGCCTCGATGTCGACTAGCTGCTTCAGCTCGATGTTTGCAATGCGTGATTCAAAATATGGCGCCATTTATAAAGCGCATATAGGTTTTGTTTTAATTGGACAGGAACCAGCGCTTTGTCACTATCTGGTCTTGGTAGCGGGACCAGTCAATTGACGATTATCGGTCTCGCGGTTCTTGCAAACAAAGAATTCATTTAAATAGCACAAGGAGCCAATGAGGAGAGGCTAAGCAATTTGGATTATTTCAAGCCAAGCAAAGCTGTGATGTCGAAAGTCTTCACGAAATAATGGATACCTACTTAATAGGATAAAACTAGTAGCAGTTTAGGTTTTGCTTTATTTTTCAGGGGTTTTCAATCATCCTAATTTTTTAACCGAATTAAAATGCTTTCTGTACAAAAATTGATTGGCTGTTTATTTTCGAAACTACAAATATTAAAATTTCTTAAGTGTGCAACTAGCGTTGACCTGTTGGTCGCCACCAGATCAACGATTAGATCTAATTGTGATTGAATTGAAATATTAAGCAAGTATTGGACTGGCATGTTCATTAGGTGTTTCAAGATTTTTAAAAATATAACGGGAAATTAATGCGTCACGCCTGTAATAAAGACGAGAGTCGGCAACATGGTGTATCAAAAGGTAGCAGGTAGGATACAGCGTTCAGGTAGCACACGCAGGTATATATTAATAGTCCACAAAAAGTCTACAGACATTTGCGAAACATTTTCAATACAGACGCTTTATTTGAAAGTTATGACGCAATTCTTATATCAGGCACTGCTTGTAAACTTTTGAATGATCCTGCAAGATAAAATCTACATATTAAAATTGCGAATAATTAAAAAAATGGTTCAAAGGGAGTTTGAGTCAAGGATGCAGAAATTTCGCGCCATTCTGACGATATCAGCCGCATACGCGGAGGTTTCGAGGAGCGCTTGTCCGTGTCAAGGTCATCGATTTGTTGCAGTGCGATACTACTAACACGAAACTGAGAAAAATTAATGAAACTCGACCGTTTACTGGGCAGCCAAGTCAAAGCCTGTATTAGAGTACAAGTTGTAATCGTGCTGACTCACGTGGTCGCATTCAACGCCACACGGACCTCCTTTTCACAGCGTCTCTATCAATCGTGGGAAACCGTCTGTACGTGCACCTCCATCATGCCATTCGGGAATTAATACCTTTCATCTAGATCGCGTTGATCGACAACCCCGTTATTCAGGTACGCCTACGTCCAGTGGCCCGACTAACGCAACTGAGTTGAGCTGTCTTGTAAACGGTCGTGCTTCTGCCATCTGTCGCCTTCCGCTTGTCTTCTCTGGCGCAGGACCGCAGGACCATATGTCGAGGCACATAACAACTAATGACATCTACAGAGCCACACAAACCATTTGTAAAAAGCCCACAGAAAACAATGATTTGCGTTCATGCTTGCTACCTTGTTTTACCTCCTAATCATCATCGAAACGGCTGACCTTAAGTGGGTTTCGAACATACTGCTGACTCAACGTGATGCCGATGGCGTGGTTGTGTGGGGCGTGCTCATAGCGTTATAAGGCCTCTGTTTATATTGGAATGCTTGAAATTGAAATTGATCTCTGGACGAACATCGCTGTGTGAAGTACACTCAAGGTAATCGTGTTTAGCGTCGTCGTTGCGTGAAATGATTTCAAGATTATGGCTTCCTAACATTGTCCGCTCACTGATTCTGACAATGCCATCCATGATTTCTGAAAGCCGCACTTTCATTGTACAAGCACGCGTGTTCTTCTTCTCTCCGATGCTGTACTATGTGTAAACAAACGCCAACGATGAAACAATAAATTGCTGAAGAATGCCACCTTAACCCGGGCATCCTCTTCATCCATACTCGTCCCTAATTTGACTTTACATAAATAGTTTATTTGCAAATCATTTGAGGAGCGTCCTTATTAATTACCAGCGCACAGAACTAGGTTTCAATTATCTGCTGTAAACTCAGCCTCTCTTAACTGGTAGGTGGCTGTTGAGTTTATTTCCTGACGGATTCCCAGGTGGCTTTATTTGAGATTAAGTAATCCGCGATCAGATGACACAGCGTTGTGGCAAGCCTCGTATGCAGTGTTTTCCATGGTTAAAGAATCTTGCTGCTGCTTTACTTAAAATAAAATCCGTTCTTTTCCTTTCAATTGGAAGAAAAATTAGTGCCGTTTTCCAAAATCAAACATTCAGTCAATTCTTCTCCTAGCCTCTACTCCACAACTCATTTTGCATTTAAAAATATTATCAAGTCGGGAGATCTGCTTGTTGCACGTGAAGCCAATTCGCCAGTGCCCTGTCAGTGCCAACTAAATTATTATTTTGGCACTAAACTGAGTGCCAAATGGTTGTTCCTGTCTGGACCTGTGGCAAGTTAAGCCTGCTAAAGCCTCAAATTTTTTTGTTTTAATTTAATACGTCCATTACAAATTTATTCGATTATTTCATTGGTGCAAAATGCTCAGTCTCGATGGCATTCCAAACCATCGGTAAAACCACAATTTTTTAGATGGAAATCCATATCTGTAGGTAAATCTTCCGACTGCATTTCTGTTCTGTGGATTTTTTGTGAGAATTCGACATAAAACGATTTGAGAAAAATACGTGTTACTCTTTTTTGACACGGCTTACCAACCAAGTCACTCATTCGGTGACAAGAGTGTTTCTATAACTACTTGTGATTTTGTGTTAACCCGGGGATGGGACTTGGCCATTCCCAGTGCATGCCCATGGATTCAGTGACTAAGGGCGTTAGCCAAATAAAAATTCCGGAATCAATTTTAATCGTGTCAAAATTGACTAATTTCATGTCAGTAAGTCCGCAAGATGCTTAAATGCCACTATCCTTGGCATGTGATCGTGTCAGCGTAATCCTACGCTAAATGAAGCTACCAATGGCTTTGCACCCATTGCTTGTTCACAAGTGCGGTAAGTTGTAGTAAACACCACTTTAAATATCACTCAGGAAACCGCGCAAAGCAGTCGAGCAAAACGATTGGCTTGGTTCGATTGTTTTAATTCTTCACGTGCGCGCGCAAAAAGCTGCTCTGGTAACGCTGAAAGATTTATTTAATTAAAGTTTAATCTGCCGTAGTTAATCAGGAAACACCGTTTTGCATACTTGAGACAACTAATACAACACTAAGGTACATCTCTCTGGATCATCAAATTAATTTTATTCTTTCCGTTGCTGTTTTTCTTTTGTTTTATATCTTACTATCAGAAGAGCGTCATTTAAATGTGTATGACACAGCGTCTACCGTAGACAAAAGCTCCAAGACTGTGTTTTGCAGAGAAGAATGTTTTATCTCAAAAATTACAGCTTGAGAGGAAGGTTTTGGCAGCTGATTTGAGACGAAGATACCGCAAGACGATGGGAGCCTCCTTGCACGTCTTGTAGGCGATCTCTAGTGCGTTGATACCGTCCACAACGAGGTCGATGCGGCCTTGCAACTCGGTGTTTCGATCGCGCATACGTTCCGTCTCTCTAGCCAGTTGCTCGGTCGTGAGAGCTTCAAATTGAAAGGAAAAACACGCATTGTTTTGCATGAAACACACACGGAAAATGTGTAATTTTGCGATATTCTGCCCAGTGTTTATCATTTTAATGTACCAGAGCAGGAAATTCCAAACTCAGCAGCCAGTTTCTGCGAATCGCAATCACTTAATTCACCTTTTTTGACCATCAACGAATTAAGCCAAGCCAACATTGGTTAGTTTGACGGTTGGATAATGAGATTTCGTTGAGCTCGACAGCCTAGAAATCCCTTGCGACAACCTGCTTGCTTGTCAAATTTTATTAAAAATCAAACTGCCGGGAAAAAGATTTTTGTCTGGTGTTTCCGTCACGGTTTGACGTTAATCCTTGCATTGTCCGACACCTGTGTGCAACCACAAAAGTCAAAGTACAAGCACATTCGGCAATTATCCGGGAGTGAAGTAGGAGCCTACCGTTTAAATGCATTTCTAGAAGGAATTTGAACGAATTTTCAAAGTAGCTAAAAGGGGTTTTGGGGCCATTGTGGGAGGCATTGAAGGTTGTATTTGAAATACAAGATGTTCATCGGATTTTAAAACACTTAAAACACGGACTAATTTGTGTAGCAAAACGATCTTTAGCTTACTAAATCCCACTGCTAGGGCTCATGAATGCTGATTGTTTTTTGTATATTTAAATGCCCATATATTAGGAAGAGAGATGGATTAGTGAGTTTCAGACAGGGCGAGACGTGCAAGTCGCTCTACAAAACTGTTTGGGCTTCTGCTGCATCTGTAAGAATCTCAGTAGGGTAGCCAAGATATTTTAAATTATTCAGGCTGTAGTAAAGCATAAGATTCTACTCCTCGCCTTCTCTGAATGCTAGATTTTGTCCGGAAAACTTTAATTAAAGTTCTTTCATACATAGCCCCTTCCCGATGGAATGTCATCGGATTGTTTTGTTAATTACTGCAACGCAAATGTACTTTTGCTAAACTTCGTAGCTGTCACCTTACCCTAATCCATCCGCTCTGAGTACACCTTGTTACTTTTTAAAGGCCCATTGACACTTCGGCTTCTTCTCGACACGCGTTGTCGTAAATTTTCATCTGACTTTATCGCTTTTACAACTGGTCAATTCGCGGTAAAGGTTGAATAACGTGAAAACTAAGACTGAAAGATACTTCACAGTTGCGCATATTATTCGTGTGTTAAAAATGAAGATATCTCACGTTTTGCCCAAAAAATCACGTATTTGGCAAATTAGATGTAAGAAGTCGTAGAAGGTGTCTGTTCTGTGAATAATCTTTAGATGCAAGCGTAGAATAAATGGTTGATAGCAGCTTGGAAATTTGTGTTTATTTCGTTACGTTATAACTTTTACACACAGCCTATTAAAACGAAACCATCCTCTTGAAAGTGACGATGATTATACCCAATGCTGGTGAGTTTTGTTCAAGTTAATTCACGAATGTTTTTATAGGGCATAGGTGGACGTGAATTCAATCGTTTTTTTGATCGACAACTTTATTTTTGCTTGTGTCTCACACGTCGACTTCCGTCCCGGGAGTTAACTGTTAGTGACACAAGAAAAACACTTTCTCAGTTTATTTTTTGAATTGGCCAAGTTCAGCAATTTAAAGATTGCTATGGTCCAAAAATCAATAATATGGAAATCTGCGTCGTTTCACATCCGGTAGGAAAATTGATCACATACATGTAGAAACACGCTCTACAAGCGAGGTACTAAGTATTCAGGTTCTTTACAAAGCAGTTTCTTCTGTTTTTAGGTAAAAAAATTTCTGGATCATCACAAAAACCAAAGAATATGTTTCATAAATTTAAACAAGCAAACCAACCCTTATAGCTAGATTAGCTTGATGGAAATGGCTATAAATCTGCCAGAACAAACTGATTAAAATGGTCGTTAGATAACGGAATAGTGTAAATTAAAAGTAGAAAACAAATTTGTTATTTACATCGATTATTGATTTTGACACCTTGTTATGTGACTCATGAGAGTCAATCATAATGGCGCTTCCCATTGAAATTCGATTGATTTATCATTCTTTAAAGGGAAAACGAGTTACATTTCCCTACTCCTCTACTTACGAATTTTAAATTTTCAACTGTGAACATTATTTAGTGTTTAGATCGTCAACAACTTAATTTCCTTGGCTGCTAACACGCCAGAAACGGTGATAGGTTTGAGAGTGGGTTGACTTTTTGTTAATTTTTGAAAAAAAGTTGAATTACTTTCGCTTTAATCGATTCAAACGCACAACACGTGATTTTCCTATTAATGAGAAGAACACTTAATGAAATAAAACACACACATCGTGGCGATGTTAACTGCTCCCGAGGGCATTATTTAATTATCTTAAGAACTGATTTTCAAAATAGGGCAGCAGGTCGCGGGAATTGCTCGCATTTTGGCAAATTTAAACACCCTTCACAATAACTTGCAAGTTAACTTGTTAAATGCCAAAACCTGACCTTATCAAAGTAACGAAGTAGTACCGTTGGTGATCACGCCTCCCATTCTTATCACACCTACAGGCTTTGGCCGTTTAAAAACCTCAATATTTCAATACCATCGTGTTAGAAATCGTGGATTTTGAAACTGACTTACAGTCGCAGATGTTGGTGTGTTTTTGACGCATCTCGCGTTCTCGCACACTGCTCTGAAGCACCTGCCCGCCGGCGAACACGGGGCCACTTTTGCGCTCACCAGATTTCCCCGCGGACGGCATCTGCGCCAACGGCACCGGATCGTTGAGCCTGAGATGAAGGATCAGCTTCTTCACCATCGCCTGAAGGCGTTTGTACCGTCGATATGGATCGATAATGGCCTCCTTGGAGGCCTTGTACTCCTCCTCGAAGCTCTGCACGTAGCCGCGCAGGCGTTTCCACTCGACGTGCAATTCGTCGTTCTCGATGGCCAGTTGCATGTACTTCGGGCGATTGGGGTCGCCCATGGCAGCGCGGAGGAAGCCCTTGGTGGGACCCTCGTCGCAAAAGGCTCTGGACACGCGCCGGAAGCTCTGGGCTGCAGAACTGGCTCTTCGAAGCAAGGAAGTGCCCGCAGACTCGTCGAGGCTGCCAGAGTCGGTCTCACCGCCAGCACACGGACGCAGGAGCGTGGCAGCTGGGACTGTGGTCGGCAGAACGGAGCGTCGACGGTCTTCATGGGGATTATGGTTAGCTATGCTCGATGACATCTGTAGGTGTCTCGGGTGTTATACCTCTTGGAGCCGTAATTTAATCCGCCTCAACTGGCCAATAAACCAGGCCTGTAACCCCATTGGTTGAAATTACGTGAGCGTGTAGAGGCATTACTCGTGAGCGTAGTGGCGGTGGTATTGCGTTTTTTAATGTTTCTTTTATCGCCTTATTTCCCGTTTAAGAAAACCTAATTAAAATATATTAATTAATAAGCAGTTATAAAATTTTTAATCAACATTTTGCACCAGACCTAGATTAATTGGGCATAAATTTAAATGGACGATTCTGGATAAATCTGCAGTTGAATTTAATTTAACACACAGGTTTTTTGTCTTACTAAGTTAAGAACCCGTCAATAAAATAATAGTTAATTATTTTTTGCATAAATAATTTCTCCCGTGGCACTTTCGTTCTAAAAATTCAATGTTAAGTTCACTTTTAAACTAAACTCGGAAAAATCGATTGGCATTAAAGTACCCAATTCGTTTAACGCAGGAATGCGTTAGTGAATATCGACCGTCAACAGTAATCAATAATCAATGACATTCAATCCTCTAGTGAATAAGCTTCACTCGCGCTCGTTCGCAGGCTGTCCAGCTGCAGTAAAAAGGCGTTGCTTTACCAAACAAAATAAGCACAACGGCCAAACCAGGAACAGGTAAAAAAGGGCTATGTAGTAAAACTAAATCTAGCGCTAGTGATTTGCCGAGATTGGTCCGACAACCGCCATTGGTCGCACGCTAGTCCCGCATTATTTTATCATAGATAATAATAATACCTAATTAATCTGAAAAACAGGGGTTACTGTGGCAACAACCTGTCAAAGATCGCGGAGTTTTGGTAAAAATCGATTTTTAGGGGCCTCAAAATACCATTCAACGGGTTCTCATAATAAGTTCCATTTTCTTCAAATTTATGCCTGTTTTTAAATTAAATTTTGTTTTTTCCAAGCTCATAGATTTGAGAAACGATCGATTGCATTAACGTTTCCCATAACTGCCAAGAAGCGGTCAGAAGAAGAAGACTGTTTTCACTTCAAGAAATGCCGTTAGGTAGTCTGTAAGTTCCTCTATTGACTTAACGATATTTTTTTGCTCAAATGGCTTTGTAGGAAAAAAAACCAGCTGAAAATGCGAGTGGACATGGTCACCGGAATGCACAAAATAAGCCCAGGAAGCTGTTCATTTTAATTTCCTGGCAGTTTTTGCAGTTTGGGCAGAAGACTGTCCTTGAGATTAGTCATTTGTGAATGCCTTGGTAAAATTTAAACCTAACCACTAGATATTTCATAAAAATTCCACTCTGTGCGATTCCGCGGCTTCACCTCCATGCCTTGAGTCTCGTTAGCTTGTTCCGTTGTCTAACACAAGTCAGAACTGATTACTAACATTCTAAAATTACCCACTATCCAATTGGTTTTCGACAAAACCAGTGCAAAAACTATTCATATTTTGTGAAAGTAACCGGAAATTTAACACAAAATTAAAACTGGAAAGAGACTTCACTTCTGTTTAACTGGAGATATCATGATGGCATTGCCGAAAAGTAACTAAATTCACATTTTTTTAAAAAAAGCAAGTTTAATTTGTTATGGCAAACTTTGTTTGGTACATTCCACTTTGATACTAGAGAATTAAACGCGACCTTGTAAGGTGAACGTTCTTGCTGTCTTTGCCACAATGCCTAGTTAACACGTGCAATCAACTTTTCCTTGGGTGACCTTGAAACAGAAAACGCGAGATAACACATTTAGAAGAGGGTGAGCCAATAAGATCGTGGCGGTCAATATGAACACAGAGATTATTGTGCGCGGACATAAAATAAAGGCCAAAGTAAAAAAAGAATTGCCAGTTTCACGAAGAATGTAGGTTCGTGATGGTGAAATCTGACGTGCCCAGCACATTTACAAGTTAACTGCAGAATGGTTTAAGAGTAACGCGATTATGGAATTTACCATGGATGCGTGCACGCTCGATTATGAAATCTAAGTAGGCTACATCGTTTCTTTAGGAGGTTCTTAATTTCTTGTTTCGGTATTGCTTGTCTTTTTGATGCACTCTTGTGTTTAGGACATTTCTTTGGTGCTTGTTTTATTTCGCTTAATAGTCAATACTGGAAAAAGCTTGTTTGGAGGTTGTAAAATGGATATTTTGCTGGTTAACTGTAGTCTATATTAAAATAACAATATCGGAAGCAGTTTGGGAACTCTTGTTGAGTTTAAAAATTAATTTATTATTTACTATTCGTTGCGTCTGACCAACTTGTTAGGTTGAACTAACAGAGTTTTTAACCGAAAAATCCGAATAAAAATTGTTGGTTTTTCTCTTTAAGCGCCGTGTTTAGTCGTTTGTTTGTGTCTATAATTACGTCCTCTTCGCTCGCATAACCCTCTGTGATTAATCGGCACACGGTCAATTACCAAAAAAATGTTGTCCTGAAGGGGGCAGCAGTGTGAAACAGGCAGAGGGCCCGTGTTGACAAACATAAAAACAAGCATATGCGCCTATTTTTTTAATTTTATCATTAAATTGTTACAACACTTTGAGTGTCCGCTCGCTGCTACGGCATTTAATGATCGTTTTCTAGCCTTGTAATCATCTAACAGATGTGAAATCCAAGACAACTTCTCCCTGCAGATTTCGTCTCTCAAAGCTGCATTACCGTGTGTGTGAGGAAGCCTTAATTAGCACACTTTTACGACGAATGTACTTCTTCAATTTAGGAAAACAAAACTGATGCTCACTTGGTGTACCAATTATCGAATAGTTTGTCTGCGTGGAAGGTGTTGTGTGCCCCGGAATGTAGTCTTCAGAGATCAACGACGTTGGTGTCGTTGAGTTGTGTGTGACATTTTCACGTGTGTATTTATACCTCAGATGTGTGAGCCATACATGCGCTAACATCGAGACCTAGGTGTGAGGATAATCCAAGAAAATCGTTAGCGCTAATGGTGGCGGGTAGTTGGGACCCGCGCGGCTGGCGACATGCTGCTGAAAGGGGACCCTGTGTTGGAGGCTGGAGTGATCGGATCAGTGTGTGTGAGTCAACGAACTGTTTCTGATTTCCATTATTTGATTTCTGTATAACTTTCCACGATTTGACTTTTTTAAAATAAAATGATTGGAACTTTATAACATGTATGTCAAATTGTCTAGCACCAAAAAGGACGAGGTCCGGTGAATGAATAAGCACGCGCCTTGACCGACTTTGGCACAGATCTCGTTTCTACAGTGGCAACTGCGTGTCGTACTCAATAAATCGATTATCTTGATGTGGCATCGAAAGCCATAGAAAAGGCTTTGCTATCGTTTTCCAAGATCGGGGCCATAACTTTCGTGTGGCAATCAGTTTCTACCAACAGGTGTGCTTTTTATGCACTCAAAGCAGATTGGCCCAATAGGAAGAGAGCGGCCGATGTAAATACAAAAATTGGTGTGCACAAACCGGAATGCCAATGAAAAATAAAACTTATCAAGATCTTGACAGGTACATTTCTGGAGTCCCTAGATCCGCAAAACTGCTTTTAAAAGGTGCAATAAAGGCTAATAGTGTAATATTTGTCATGTCATTTCCGTGTAACTCTTTGTTTTACTATACTCACTCTGTTGGAACACTATTCAAAGTCACTACTAGTGGCAAGCGACTTTACAAGTAGTATGCATTAATCGTTTAACATTTCCTGTTAAAGCTAATTATTGTTGCAATATTAATTGTTCAGGATAACCGCTGATTGTTAATGTTCGCAGGTCAAACTTTGGATAAAAAAGGTTCCAACTTAGGGTGCTGGGTTGAATGTGACTTGGTCTTTTTTTCCCAGATTCGCAAAATCACACTTTTCGATTCTCCTGCATTTTATTTACAAAGAAGGTGCAACTTATGCAAGCATATAACCAGTTTTGTGTGTTCGTGAAAGCGTGATAAATTGCTCGCATTTCCACCTTCTGTCTGTACAAAAGGCAGCCACAACATAGGTTGCAAATCAATTCTCTCGCGTAGTTAAGATTTCATCAAATAAAATAATTTGACAGGTATCAGATTTGACATCATTTTTTCACTAATGGCCCTACTGAAGACTAATTTTCTCAGACGTGCTGCTATTGTCTAACTGAACTCAAATCCCCACCGAACTGACCAATGGTAATTGTCCGACGGGAGGCGACTGTGCTATACAACGAGGCAGTAGAGCTTAAAATTATTTACTGCGCTATGATTGCGAAGTCGAAAGGACTAACTTTTAAACAGGTTGTTTGAATATCTCATTTCAACTACTAAATAACTAAGTTACCGACGATCCAATTCCCATTCTAACCACACTCCCTTCCTAAAAGGCAACTGGACGCCAAATACGTTGGCCTGGTTTATTGCCTGTTTGCGTTTCCTTTGGCAGATTATTTTTTGACTGGCAAGTTTAAAAAGAGTCTTGATGGCCGTTGCAGCCACCACTGATGCCACTTCTTGCAAAGTTTTACTGGTACGCAGATGTGCAACTCCAAGCACAAATAATCGGTCCCATTTTTTAACATTTTGTAGTGGACTGACAGCCGCCCCGCGCGAGTGTGCGTGCACGAAGGCCCGTGTGTAGCGATGACTCATCCCCTTTTGTTATTGATTTTTGTCAGCATTCGCCTGTTACGCACGCGTGCTCACACGCACACAAAGCCACTTGGCTGGTTCGACTCTAATAAACGGTCCTGTTCTCTGTCCCCTCCTTTTTCCTATCCTCGGGTAGCTACGGGCTCTTAACTAGAGGGTTGTAAGGTAGTGCTAAATCCTCTAGTCACTACATTTGGTGACCCCGACGTGATGAAATCCGGCTACT
>UXSR01005723.1:21467-34922 GCA_900604375.1 Mesocestoides corti
AAATGTTCCTGCTCTAGCACGGACAAGCATTGGCCAAAAACGATACCTCGTGAAGAGAGCTTTTAATGTCTCAGTCAAAGGCTGAGCGGATGTTAACATGGGCCCACACATTTGGCGGGTAAAAGAAATCTCACTCTCAAAGGTGAATGGACCAATAGGAAGACGGCGGGGATTATGAATCAAACCCTTTGTGTGCATTAAACGTGGTTGATAACGAAAGCATAAAATTGTCGAATGTAGTCTTGTGGATGCCGAATCACTGGCACGTCTCGTGCATGTTTTGTGGCCTTTCTTAAACTCCGCATTCATTGGCGCGTCACGTGTGCCTCAACCCGTTCTGCGTGGGAAAATTTTGTGTGCTTTTACTCATGAATGGCTCAAAATTCAAAGAAAACATGCATGTTAGGACCCTCAAAATGCAAAACGTGTCTACTAGGCACAATGACAACGGAATTTCGCCCCATATAAAGAATGCTGGCGGTGCTGCGTCCGCTCTTTCCGTCTCATTAGCTATGCACAAGCGTCTGATGCCCACCCCGTACGTCTGCGTACTTATGTTTGTCCGAAGGTAAGACCACAACACGCAACTTCGTTGAGACGACTCGGGTTCTAAAAAAATCTGTCAGAAATTGAAATTTGTCTTTAGGAATTAGATCAATGCGTCAACAGCATGAAATCTAGATACAAACTTCCAAATGAGAAAAAAATTGGAAGGCAGCTGGCGTGGTTCTCGTAGATATCAAGACAAGCGATGATTCAGATAGGTCCTAAGTTTTCGAAGACGACGTAACTGTATTATTTAATAATCTAAAATTTTAAACATTAATTTAGATGGCTAGATTATGTCTGGATTGCAAATTTGGTTACACTTTACAAGTTGCACACTTTTACGCAACCACTAGAAGAAGAGATTTCCAGACTTTTAAACCTTTCAACCTTGAACAGCTATAAATTCAACTCAAAAAGTAATAAACGGTGTTTTAGTTTAATTTCCTGCTTAACGAGCCAGTATGCAGTCAAAAATGCACTCTCTGCCCATCAGTTAGTGGCTTCTACAGTAGTGCTGCTCCAACAAATACACTGAATTGATTATTCAAATAAAAACGGTAGTCTGCATTTTTTATTTGTCTGGCGGCAGCCCCAGACGTGTTCCATACTGCCCAAATTTGCAAAATAGGTGATAAAAATTAGTTATTAGTTTGTCTAGACAATTAGAATCCTTCTGATCACCAGCATTCATGCGCTTTTACTGCATTTCTGTGCCCAATTCATAGATTTAATGCTAAAGAAGACCCATCAAGTCAGTAGTTGAGCGGGGGAGCTTAAAGAACTAAGGATTAAGACAAGGAAAAATATGACAGATTTTGGCAGTGTTATAGAAACTACTCATTTCAAAGATCAATTTAGCCGCTTAAAATAAAAGCAGTTTGCCAGACTTATAGCTACTAATTTCAGATGACAAGGCGGAGTGGCATGCCTCCATCATCAGTAATCCGACCTCTAAGAGGGGTGGGAGTTATCGCTACCGTATCAAGCAAAGAAAGGGATTGATACATTTCTAAATCAGAAATTATGCTGCTACTTCCTTTCTCATAAGAGTTGACGTGGATGGCAGTGGTATGCAAAACTCAAACGACGGACTGCTTAGTCAGATGCAGAAACGTCTGCCCACTTAAGTCATGCAAACATCGCTG
Organism: Mesocestoides corti; assembly: GCA_900604375.1. Taxonomy (NCBI): domain Eukaryota; kingdom Metazoa; phylum Platyhelminthes; class Cestoda; order Cyclophyllidea; family Mesocestoididae; genus Mesocestoides; species Mesocestoides corti. The sequence goes on from UXSR01005723.1 coordinate 23,162, forward strand.
TGACCCTGTCAAGACGGCAAATTAGGAATTTTTGTGTGTTTTTAAAACAGACTGACAGGGCTGCGGAGAGTTTGGTGAAACGTTCTGGTAATTATTGCGATTTTGTAAATATCCATTCAACTTTAACTTGATTAACCAAGGACTTGATGGGGATTAAGACCAAACGGGGAGATTGTTCAAAAGGGCTGCTGAGCAATCCGCCGCTGCTAGTAAGGCAGTGCAAACAAAATTGATTGTGTAGCCTTTCAAAAAAATCAAATCCTTAACAGCGTTTTGATATTATCCATTGGTATTGCAGGACATTCACGATGTTTTGGCTGTGATATTACAATGTGAAGGAATCAAAATTAGAAACAAAACATAAAATAATGAAATTGACCTATTAGATAAAATTACAAAGTGCTGTGAAAGATAATTAAATGAAACTGATTTATTAAACGTCTTCCTGACAAATGGAATGTATGTGGTCCTTGCTATTTTTATATCTTAAGTTAAATCAAAAGAATAAAAAAAGAGCAGTCGGAATATAATCTTCTTGCTACCCTGTGCATGGCATTTTTGCTGCATTTTTACGGAGCTGGAAGTCTTGGGTCAGAAAAATAATCATAACATGTGTACTTTGCTGCATAAGAAAATATAAAACTTTAAAGCAGTAACTTTCTCTAAAATCAAATCTAATCATAGAATCAATTGAGAGCATTGCATATTAGAAGAGTTAAAGGGAACTTTCAAAAATGCTAAGGTGAAAATGACAAACAATGCACTAATTTTGCCCAAACGTAGAAGTCTTATTAACCAGTGTCTTTCAAGGATTAAGTGTAGAAATATATATCGCATACACCTCTTTTTATGCTTGATTCATTAAAAGGAAGTCATGGTTAATTTAATTAAAGCCCAAACAATTTTCGAGAGCGAATACAAGCTTTAGGCCTAATATTTTTTTGAGCAATTGTGGGTCTAAGAAAAAAATGCATTCATTCATAACTCCAAATTGCTTAGGAAGTAACCTTAATAATTTAGATTTAAGGTTAAAGTTCTTAGGTGGTGCTCAGAAAACTAATTCTGTAGATGCAAAACAAACTTCGCTAATTTAGTCCAAAAAAAGAATATTTTCAATTTCAAACCTATAAATAAATCCCCGCATGTTGAACTATTATTAGCAACATAATGTTCAGCTACATCTTAGAAAAAAATCAGTAGAAAACTTTTACTTAGGACTAATTTTAATAAATTTGGGGAGCGAAGTAACAAAAGTAAATGTGCTCAAAGATTTGCTTGCAAAATAAAATTCGTTCTGAAGACATTAACCTGCCTAAAAAAGAAATGGCAACTATATATTTATTGTGATGTATTTGTAATACCGATAGTTACTGATGTAGAAGGACAAATTTACGGTTCCTTTCCAAAAGTGCATGCACTTAGAGACTCTGTCAGAATATATTTTATTTTATTAAAATGAACTTAACCAAAAGCCTAAAAAACAGCTATATTAAGAATAAAATATAAATAGCAACCTTTTTACTTTATCAAAGGGTAGAATAAATATTTAAATCATTACAAATTGCACAGTTTGACCTTTTTGTTTGTACAAATTCGCTATCATTCACGACTTTTAAAATTGACAGGTGATTTGGGACTGTATTTTGATTGAATTACTTTTGGACTAATTTTATAAATGCTTCTTTGTATTACTAATTAGGTTTGTTTGTTTGAAATCAGGTACTTAATGTGCTACTTTTCCCCTCTTTTTCTATTTCCCTAAGCACTATTGCTACCGCTTCTACATTAATTCACCCTTGATTTGAGCAGAACTTGGAGTATATTTAGGGTGTCATCAAAGAGATTTTATATTGCTTTTGCAGCATCTGCTCGATTCAAGGTATAAAGAATGGAATCGTAACGGTGCGTTCCACAAAACTGGGTGCAAACACCCTCGACGGCACCATTGGCTGTCGTCGAATAGTCTGACACTAGTAATTGTGAAGCATTTTCACCTACCCTTTCAGTAGGAGGTTCTTCGATTGAAAAGTGTCTTCTTTGCCTAGATCACGTGACTGGAAATTTGTTCGGCAATTTCACCGGCAACAGGCCCCAAGATCTCATTAACCCAAATGTCACGAAGTTGCTTAAGCTATTTGACACCTTCATCATGACTGCTTTTATCGACGGCATTCAGTAAGGCAAAATTACATGTGACTGTCCTCGGCATATTTTTTGGGGGCACTACATTCGATCACGTTTTCATCGCAAACCCACTTAACAATTCAGTAAGCTAAACTCATTTGGTTTTTCGAAGTAATTCACCTCTGCGATATCGTGAGCCCAACTCCGCCGTCAGGCCATTGTTCCGGTTGATCTTTATTACAATGAACTCTCAATTTCGTATTAACTATCCATGTCACAGAAACTTAAGTTAGCACATTTATTCCGTCAGATGGTGTAACCGGCCAGATATGCTAAAATTACATTGTAGAACGCCATTCGTTTACTTCTTTTTGGGCAAGCGCTCTATACAGTAGAACGAAGTTTGAAACGATGGTTTGAAAAATTTGCACAAATTAGAGTGTGTTTACCCACAACTTCGTCCGTACACGTAACTTGCTCGCAGCTACGTTCTTTTTGTGCGCTTTCTTAATTCACCCTTTTCCCTTCTCGCAAATGTATGTCGTCCACCCATGGGGTAGCTGTGTGACACTTTTCTATCACTAACTTCGAACATGACGATTATTCGCATCAGTTTTAGACTTACGTGGTATTCGAGGAAGTTTTTTTGTCATTCCGCAGTGTTTAAAATGATAACTGCCAGTGATTTATCAAAGCATCACCCTCATTAGCAATAGAAGGCAGTTTTTTGCAGTCTTAAAGCTGTGTCTCCAACTGCACATGTTTAGTTTTATCTAGACAGTTTAGCAGTGCATCCTGGATCAATGCGTGCTTCATTCCGTAATTTTTTTAATTTCTCTCTCGATGTTCTTTTAGTCTGAATGAAGTTCGTCCTCAACCCGGTTCACCTTTTGCGATGGCTTGCCACGAGTCCACCACCGAGGTGCTGCCTCCACACCAGCGCGGCTCTCTTGAAAGGCAACACCCGGAGGTTGCAGGTGCGTTCTGGCGCCGCCAGCGGCGGTGCGTCGTCGAAGGTCACGTCGCGTCGGGAGATGGTCGCCCAGATGAAAGCGGATGCCTCTCGTGCTAGGTGGGAGTCTGAGCAGGCAGCGGCCGCGCGACTTCAAGGTGTCCGGCCCCCCTCGAACCTCAATGTGTACTTTGCTTCCAGTTTTGAGCCCAAAAGATGGCCATTGGCTGAAGCCGTCGCCTCCTTACGTGAAGCCGCCGCACCTGAAATGTTCAACTGCCTTGAAAATCCTCTGTACGCGAAGGTAATTCGGTCGCCCTACGTATCTGTGGTCACTTGGTCTAAGCACCACATCGTTTTGAGGTGAAAAGCCCATCTGCCCCTTTTTAGGTCATTTTGAATTGTCGCACAAAAAAGGCGACTAAATTCATCTCGAAATTGGAAACTTCTACCACTCTTCCGCATCAGCTGGACTTCCTGCCGAAGCGACGCATTATCGTGCTTACAAACGTAAGTCCGGTCTCTACTTTGAGCGTCACCCCATGCCCCTTCGTTTGGACGTCTCTGTCACCGCACACTATTTGGTATAAATTGTCCAAACCATCGTTCCTCCTTGTCCAGTCTTTCCGGGTCATTTCGCCGGTTAGAACAAGAATTTAGTCGGTCTCGCTTCTGTTAAGGACACAGCCACAGCCGAGCAATGTGTCTCGGAGTTGGGTGCCGCCGCTGCCGGAGGCTTGGATATAATCGATCGTTTGGCGACTGGTGGATTCCACTGGGACGAGTACGACGATGTGGTTGCGCATCCCGACTTCTCGGAGTCCGTGCTACGAGTCCGCAAGATTCTCCAAAACCGTCTCCCTACTGCGAAAAATGGTGAGCAAGGCGGACACATTCCTCTCTGTACTGAGGGTCAATAGAATTTGACGTTAAATATGCATGTGGTTGCATGCACGGATTAACGCTTAAGTTGTAGTCACGTAAACATTCAGTGTGGTTCTTGTGGATTCATTAAAGAAAATGCTGCGCTTGATGTGAAAACGGTATCGAAATTTTGATCCAAGCCTCTTGGGGCAACAACAGAACAGTGGGAAGTTGTGAGTTGGGATGAATGCTGTCATTTGAAGATAAGATCAGTATCCACGGGTATTAATCCTACTACCTGTGGTCGTACAACGCGTGCTATTAAACTGCTGGTGCAAGTGGGACAATGCCGTATCGCCATCCGAGTCTATGCACGCCTGTTTCATGGTGGAGCGTTCTCTGTCGAGAGTTGTGTCGAAAGTTGGAAGAGCTCAGGTCCTTCGAATGTAGGAACCAGTGCTAAGGCGAATCTTGGTCCTAGGGTTGTGAAGTGGATGATCAACAAGTTGCGAATTCTACTTTTTTTATCTTGTTACCAGGACGAGTCGGTGAAGATCTTGTTGCGATGCTAAAAGCTCAGCAGATTTGCGTCCTGCTGAATTCAACCCCTGTGGATGGCGTCCCAGAAATCAACGAGCTACGATTGGTCCTTGGTCAGGTGAGGAACCGGAAAGCGCCTTTCACACAGTTGGTTCTGTCCAATACAGGATCGAAACTTGAGAATCAGTCAGTGTTGCTGACACGCCGTTTTGTTGGGCTGCCCAACTGACAGTTTTGTTGTGGTTTTAGCTGTCCTGGGAGGATGGGCGACTGCAGGACAATCTCTGTTGCTACTTGGAGGCGGTGGAGAAAGCCAAGTCTAACCGTGTCCATGGTAATTGACGTTAATAGCTTAGATCCGCGTGCTGGGTGTCGTTATCGTCCATTGTTTCCTTGTAGGCAATGCCATCGACCGCATCGACCTGATCTGCCCGCCAATCGACGAAGTCTTTCTCCTCGATGCGACTTTACTGGGGCTTGAAAACGCGAAGGAGGCGAAGGGAGACAAGGTGGAGGAGGGGGCGGAAGAAGAGGAGGAGGAGGGGGAGGAAAATTACGCCTCCTCATAGAGACACTTCCTTTTATACCTTGTACAGATACACGTGATCATCGAGGGGGTCTTTTTCCTCCGGTCTCTTGGTTTATTGGGCTTGGAAATCAAGACTTCTTTTAGTTATGAGTTCTCTAGTCAATGCTTGCAGCTTCCTCTCACGTTGTCCGTCGTGGTAGATAAGGCTAGTTTGGGCTGCCATCTTCACTCATGATCGAGACATAGGGGTCAACATCGCAGTCTTAAATTTGGCGCAGCACGGCTGCGTCAACCCCGCGGTAGCCTGTCGCGCAATTTTGCCAATTTGAGACTAAGAATAAAGTACAATTAAACTGCATAGAACATCCATAACAAGACCCCAATGGGATGCAGGACCTGCTCTTCGATCGCATGCGGCACTCTTAAAAAGGGGGGCAGGAATACGATTGGACAAAACCTGGGAACGGACTTGTCCCTCGGACTGAATATTTGCCCTGTAGAAAGGTCGGTAATTTTACGGGTGGCGGAGTGATCGCTTATTGGTCGGTTCTCTAAAGAGCTGATTAGATTATTTCACAAATTGTTCGGAAGGTGTAGCAAACCAGTCACACTGTATCTTAAATAAGAGCTACTTACAACATCTAAGTAGCATTTTTATGCTCTTTTCCTTGCATCCTTCAATGGCTTTCTATATCCCGGCGAATGGTTTTATTCGTGGCTCAAATCCTAGGGCACGAAAGTGTTATTTTGAACCCATTAATTCGCTCTTCATTTGCAAAATTTAAAAGGTAGATAAATGTGATACCTGGCACAGATTTGCGAAATGTTCTTCCTTGAAAGTCATTGGTAGGTTGTGTACGCGACCTTAAAGATTACATGACATGACAACCAGACAGGCTTGACAACGCATAAGAAATATCCCTCACACAGCTCTATGTTGCAAATAAAGTCAAGGAATAAATTTGTTGTCAAAAGTTTACCCAAGCAACCTAAAATTGAGGCTTTGTAGGAAACTGTGTCGATCGATATTTTACCAATCGGCTCGCTTACGTGAGCTCAAATCACAATTGCTCGCAAATGTCTTCACGAGGCATGAAAGACGGGTGAAGTCAATCGATAATTGCGATCGATTATTTTGTTGCTTTACATGCCTCACGTAGTGACTTGAATGCCAGTCTTGACAGCTTACACTGGTGCTTTGGCATGCAGGCAAATTAATTGGGATATTTAAAAATTTGACGCGGAAAGAGATAAAGTGCTCGGATCATTTGCATGTGTTTTAACTTTTCACCTACGCCATTTTACTGATACTGGTGAGAAAAGGATATTCACTTATATTTTGATGAGTTAAAATCCGTAAATTTGTACGTCTTATATACTGCTTGATTAATGTGTCGCAAACCGCAGAACCAAAGTACGCGAAATGTGAACTTGTGTGGAGACAAATTTATCACTAGGACCTCGATGCTGACGTCTCATTCGTGGCGCGCTGCAAAAGACGTTTGCGACGGTTTTTATGTGTGTGAAACTTCTTCGAGTCTCTTGGCAAAAGACGGTCGAGCCTTAAAGAAGGCGCGTCAGGGGTTCACCTTCATTCACAAAGTCGATGCCGTACTCTAACTGAGCCTAATTTTAAAAAAATACGTGGGGCAAAAATCTTTTGATCTTTGACTCAAACCGCACATTTTTATCCTTCCATCCGCAGCCAAACCTGGTTGAATTGGGGATTTCTCATTAAGCTAAGAATCAAAGCCTTTGAGATCTTTCCCGATTAACCGGTTTCTCTTTCATCGATGGAGTCGTCTGTTTTATTGGTTAATGACTTCAGTTATGATACGATGGCAGCAAATTATCGTTTTTAAGAACACTTTGAATCTAACTTTTCTGCTTACAAAACAGCCTCACCGATTTGATTAATTTAACCCAACTATTGGACCATTCTGTCAGACCATGTTCATTGTCACTGCGAGTAGCCTCCTAACTTGTTTCCACTTTTCGTAACTCTGTTGGGATGTCTACACCCCCATGACAACTTAATTGGCGCTAATATTTAATGACTTCTACCTGCATCGTTACTCTGTGTTAATTACTCACCCCATCGATCCCAGATCGCCCAGGTACGCATGAGCATCCACTCGACTTCCGATTTGACAAAAATTTTCGTCTTTAACTTTGGCTGAGACAGTGGAACACTCTACACGAGCTCTTGTCATGCTCTGGGAAGCCTTTGACTTGCCAAGAAAAGGGTTTTTGGGACAGTAAAACGGTAGTTTTCTTAAATTGCTCCAACTTGGCTAAACAAATAGACAAATCTGTTCTCTCCCAACTGTGGTCACTTAATACGGGACAAACGGGTAGCAGTTTTCTAATAAGCCCGTGGCTTTGCCGAGAATAGTATGTAAACAAAAAACACCACCTACTCAGAAACATCCAAGCCAGCAAGCGTGTCCGGCTCTGTTGCACATTCGAGACAAGCCTTTAGTTAAACGCGGTCTCATTGGTTGTCAATGTCCCGGTAATTATGCAGATCAACCAGATGTTAGTAAGCCACCCAATTTCTACATCGCACATAATTACCACAAATCACAATAAAGATAGCCATTTCCGCTGTTATTATTATTAGCAAGCCTATAGCACGAAGTCTTGTGAATAGGAATCAAGAGTGGCCATTGGGCAGTTTAATTTCAGTTATCGATCGTTAACTTAGAACCGCGCATAGTTGCTTTTGATTGGTTTATTTCCAACAATGCGCTTCTGTAGACTGAAATTAAGCCAAATTCATATTAGTTTTCTGTGGGAATGGATTAACCACTCACACGGAAACCTTCTCACTCTTCATAGCCATGCAGAACAGCTGTGGGGAGTTTTCACGCCAGAAAACCAACAGAAATGTCGCAGATGAAGATTCCGGGCGATTGGCAGGCAGTCGCAGCCAAGGTATGCCGATAAAGGTGCCACACTTTGCGTGGTTTGTTTACCTGAAAAGCCCCGTGAATAGGCACCACGCCCTGGCACAAGAAACTCCAGGAATGGGTGCGGACCAGGAGGCGTGGCTAGAATAGGTTAGAAAGCCTTATGACAGAAATATGCAAATGCCAGTGGCTATGTCGAAGCAAAAAGTGTGTAGATTAGGCCACCTAGCCCCTGCAAAGTGCATTGTGCTCTATTTTTGGGTCAACTAAATTGCCACTAAGTGCTGCAGACCTCAATGAGATGTGGTTGTGAATGCCCAAATCTGACTAGGAGTTTCTCAGACGAAAATAGTCATCTGTACGAAATTCAGCATGCTGCCAAGTAACTTAGTGGACGGGTGGTGGGTGTTGCAACTAAGATGTATCATAAGCACTAGTAGTGTTATGGCATTTAACTGTCCTTTTAATAACATGAGATTAATTTAAGGTATGGAACATCGAAGCTGTTTGTTAGATGAATGCGTCGAAGTAGAAGGATCAGTTGCTTCAGGAATCCATTCGCCACCATTTGCATTTTCGACAGATGTTGGTAATTCATGTAAAACTAATTCAGTCATCCAATTGGTGCCTACAGACCAACTTTAATGCCATTTTTTATGGACTTTGTGCAAGACGTGAATTAGATTTGAAAACTAGTTGGGAGAAGTCCTTCCTAGATAACATGCCTAATGAAATTTTATAGGCACGTCAATGCACTAACCAAACCAAGCCCTAGAAAATGCAGGACATTCTAATCAGATAATGTCCTTTAAACGAAATAGCCTACCTTCCATAAAATAATCAGTTTGAAGGATCAGAAAGCGAGATTAGCGTCAAAGTCAACCTATACAGTGCTGGAAAGTATTACCCTGGATTAGCTTGCAAAGTGACATAAAGATTATGACATACACGAAGGACAATTGTCAGGAAAAAGATGTCGTAAGGATAGGAAGCTTCATGACTACCCTGGTCGTTCATCAGCAGTTAAACATCAAAGTCGTTGTCATCAGCTCTGTGCATAAAAAATTGTCCATTTTGCGCTTTAGCATTTAATAAAATTTTAACCTTAACTTATGCTAATCTCAACAGAAATTAAATAAACGAGTAAGGTTTCTGCTATTTGTGAATTTTTCTTGCTTTCAAATGGAAGTCTTGTGGTCCGAAAACCTGTTATTTCTTGTCTGCAATGAAACCGGATTTGAGCAAATGACCTCTCTTATTTTGTCTAGCAACCCAAGAGTGTGTGGTGTTTACAACCCACCTCCTGGGAGAGCCCTTTAAATTCCTCAGCCAACCAGAATGTGAAGGAGTCGCCCTCTCACTCTCTCTCCTTCCGGCTGTAAAACCTCAAGTAGTTGGTCTACTTCTGGCTCTCCCATGGCAAAACAACAGATTCTGTTGACTCCACTTTGATGTTTCCAGGTTTTCGAGTTCACAGTTGCGAGATCCCACGCTAAATGTCGGCCTTTTTACCTGGAATTGTAATCAACTCCTGGTCGTTAGTACTTTGGAATAGAAGCAAAGAAAAACAATTTACAGTTTTCTGATTTAAATTTCTTTTTTATTCAGCATTCTTCTCCATGATCATGTCCACGATCCGTCACGACAACCCAACGGTAATTCATTTTGCAAAAGTACAGCAGAAACAGGTTGAATGCAGCGGCTAAATCACCTGCTATTAATGCTGATTTCAATTCACATTTTATGGTGCAGCTCATTGGTTAATGCATTTTCCTTGATTCACCAAGTGTCAATTAAATATTGCCCAAAATCTTGTTATTACACAGGTAACTTGACTGGTTTCTTACAGATGTGCCTACAACACCGCTATCGCGTTTAGACACGACTCAGATGCTTAGAATTACATTCGCTCTAAAAAAATGCCAAAGGCAGGGATTCAGACAATGGAAAGAATATCTTTCCTAAATTAGAACATCTGACATTTGGCCAAATTCAGAGCGACTGGGCAGCAAAAGTACTTTTTAATACAAAAGTGGGAAAATGTGTTTTTGAAAGCCAAGTCTGCAGTTTTGTCAATTAGTTTTTCTTTTAAAGGCCACGACAAAGTCCACGGAAGGGAGTCCAAGATCTACTCGCTAGAGATGCACCCTCGGTTTTGTAACGATTTATTTTTTTTTAATTCACTCGTTCGGTTTAAAATTTTATGGACGTCAGCAGAGGCAAACGTAACTTGCTCGCGCTGACACCTGACAATGTAATTTTGACATGTAGAGGCCGGTGTTAATCATTTCTTTATCTCGGGCTAAATTGATCGATCAGTCCTTAGCCAATGAAAGTTAAGTTTTTCGGCAGTAAAAGCATTATTTTCTCAACACGAGTTGATGATGTTGTCGACCACGTAGCAGAAGTACACAGAAGGGTGTCGTGTCGAGTGCGTTCGTGTACTCCAATGAAGTAGATCGTTATAAAATTACGTTTGTTTACGCCTAACTCCCGACTGCTTCCGTTGCAGCAAAATGTTAGAGCCCTCGATTTCGCTGTTTAACTCATCTCCTCGTGGACTCAAGGTCAAGTGGACTCATAGAAACGCGGATTTTTGCCAAAAGCCGTGGTTTTAAAAAATCTGCCGCGGACAATAACGTTTTGTCCCTGGTTTCCGGCTTAAAGGGTTAAAGCTAGTTAGTGATCACCTCCAAATCTTCACGCTTGTAGAAATAATACAAGACATTACTATAGACATTATTATAGTTTATTATAGAGAAGTAAAAACCTGTCAGAAGAGAGTCTGAAATGTGAAAAATTCTATGCTTTTAATGAGCTGTTGAACAAGGTCATTATCGAATTAAGACCAACTCGAATGCATAACAATTATGCACAAATAGTATTCATTAGCTATTTTACATTTGACTGGTTAGTTATTCTCCTGATCGATAATCACACATTTTCACACAAGGGAGGAAGCCAGCCTGTTGCCGCAATTTTCCAAGTTCTACCCTATCCAATTGTTTGTGAGTGTGACTATATCAGCAAAAGAGTCATGCTACTCACGATTTGCCCTCTACTACCAATAGGAAATTTTTAAGCAGTTGCATAAGTAAGAGGCAGAATTAAAATCAAATTTTAAATCACCTTTCTGAACAAAGCAGCATTAATCGATAATCAATAGCGCACGCTTCGATAACTCCTTTAACTGTTTTGCAGAACCTTACGGGTTCCTCAATTTCTTCTTTGCAGAAACAGATTGGTTTTGGTTCAACATGCGCTGGTGCGTAGTTTCACGCCCCAAAAATCTATTCAACAACTTTCAACAAATGACCGTTCAGGGTTACAGAAATATGCCAGGTAGCTGCAGACTTCCAACGCGAAATCATATTTTGGCAATTCAATTAATTTTATGTAAAGCAACAGATACAAATGAGATAAGACAAGGTCGGGGACAGGATGACTGCGCAGTCTGCAGTATCTGCTTAGCGACGCGTAGTCTGGCGTTGTCATGGTGAAACGTGATGCCTTTCCACTTTGCCCAGTTTGCGCATTTCGCTTCGATTGTAGCTGGCATTCGAGTGAGTTCACTCAAATCGCGTCACCGTAGGTAATGGTTGGACACGCGAAGGAAACTCGTAGAAGTTGCCTTCTCTGCGACTACCCCACACGACACACTGCGCAGGAGGAGAGGTGTCTGTGGAAGCAATGCATGCTTTGCTCCGTGATGTTGACACGCACAGAGGACCATCCAGGATGACTTTGAAGTCGCAATTGAACTCGCCAATTTCAATTCCACTAAAGCTCATTTTCACGGCCGTACGAGCTAGCGTACGATCCAAATTCACATCTTGCATA
>UXSR01005724.1:0-31525 GCA_900604375.1 Mesocestoides corti
AATGGTATTTTTTCCCAAGTTTACCGTTCTTTGATGTGCGTCGTCTTTTTGCTCTTGGCAGAACTGGATGCTGTATATTTGTTTCTGCAGTGCTTAAAGATTTTTCCAATCGGATTTATAATATTCTTGTTAATAACTGCCGCATTAATTTTTTAATATGCGCTGATCTCTGTCCTTTTTGCTACGTTTGACTGAGTTTATGACGTGATGTGAGCAATATTGCCTGACATATATGTATATTCAGGGACAATGTCGAGAAATAGAACATGAAGTGTGATGTCCTTTTGACTTGTTGAAACTTCTTTCATATTATGTGTATTTGAGCATATATTTCACTCGTATTAGTACATTACCAAACTGTCTTCGACTTACTCTGAGACAACGAATGGAATCTTAAAGGACCCATTTATGATAATAAAAAAGTCATTTTTACCATATCGCGCGTGATGATGTGTGCCCAGGACACCTGTTTTCTCTTATGCCATTCTGTTTTCTGTACTCACTAGGCCTTTTGAGCGAAATATTTTTACCTTCGATTTATATCGTTGTAAATAGAAACCAAAATTGATTTCTTTTACTTAGGATATTTTTTATATCAATTGTGGACTTTTAAACACCTGATTTGTTAAGTTTAATGGGTTTTGTAGACCTTATAAATATCCAAGGCGGACTCCTGTTGTTGTACTCATGAGGCTTTCGGATTCCGCAACGCAATTTCCGAAGTTGGATGTACAGGTTGGTTCTTTTAAATTTGTTGAAAATATCCAAAACTAGCCTGAGATATGGGAGACACTGACACAAAAGGAACTTAGCTCCAACTTTAACTACTACACATCCTTCGCCTTCTCCGAATTCATTGAAATACTCAATTTGCCCCATGTGGATCCATGTGCCAGCGCTCATCGGGACGATTTGTTTGACGTCCTAGAGGACGAAGAGTTGGCGAAAGCTCTGGACCACCATTCGATTATCACATCCCAACTTCCCGATGACTGCGTCCAGACCGCGGATGAAATCATTGAAGAAATTGACCGGCTCATGATTGATGACGAAACAGAGCTCGATCTTGACCTCTGCGACCCGCAGGCCACTGCAGAGTACAGGTCAGCATATGTCTGGAAATCGGTTTCAGGTTTGATTAATGATGTGGGTACAATAATTTTGACTTGAATAGTTCTGAAGCAAATGTCAATTACGCAGTTGAACTCACTAGTGGATGAGCTAGATGCCTGTATTCGCCACCACTCAGCCCGTCTTGTGCAGGAACTGGCTACTAGGGAAGAACTTGACTACGAGCAGGAGGTGAAGGACATATTTTTCACTCGTCTACATGAAGTTCAAGGTCGTATGGATGAGTGGGCAAAGTGCAATTCATTTAACAATGAGCTGTGTACTGATGACGATGTCATTAAAGACTGCGGCGGCGAAAAGAAACAAGGGCTCTTCAAAGGTACCAGTCGTTGTGTTTTATCATTACTTTACTGTTCTATGATATCTTGGACATTTGTTTCTTCATAACCCAGTTTTTAATCCTAAATTTTTCTCTTTTAGAATCGCTTTAAAATTAGTACTATTATTATTATTTCATTCTTATTTTGCTTAGCAAAACAGTTCTGCTACTTGTTCTTCGTGCCTAGCTTATTCCTATTTTATTTCCACCTGTGTTTCAAGTTGTTTTCGTGCATTTCCCCCTTCTTAGTCATCGTAAAATAAAAAGGCCATCGGTCGGAAAGTTTCACCAATAACCCCTCGCATTCATTTTCTGACGATTTTTGTACAATTGAGGTGATTTTACGTTTGGCATGGTACATTCACGCCTATCTTTTCCTCACGCGATGTTAGACGCCATGAGAAACTGCTGTATGCTTCACGGGGATTACCGATGGTGTCTTTGTGACCCGCTGTGCCACATACTCCACTTCACGGGTTTTTTCGCGCTCCCCATCTTCCCTACGATGTTTCAAACTAAAAAAATTAATTATTTGCTAAACGACATGTCATTTGTGTATCCTAAGTTTCCAAATTGTCGGCTAGATTCACATCACTTAACCCTTGCATTTAGTACGTTTAATAATCTGGTTGCGCACCGGTAGGTAGACCGTTTCAAATCTATCTAACGTTTGGCCCTTTGAGGAGCTAATTCTGCTGCGGCGAAGGCAATACTAGCGAACGCTGCACTTGCCGTTCGACGGCGCTGGCGTCGTATGGGCCGCAGTTTGGAGAAGGCCCGGTCGAGTTTGCGACGTCGCACCCAACCCATCGACCCTCGGGACGTCTCTAGCGACCAGGTGGCTGGCAAAATGTGCGTCTCTAATTCCAACATCGAACTCACCTCGGAGGACGCGTCCACGGAGGATGAGTGGTGTGTCCGGCGGAGTGGGTCGCACTCGGCCGCCACGACGCCCACCGCCGGCGCCACCTCGGCGGGCCACTCGCCCAGGCGCCACCACGTCTGGCTCACCGCCGCCTCCCTCTCCACGTGCAGACGAAACCCCGAGGAGGACCTGAAGGTAATGCCTGTGCCACGGCTGAATACTTGAGTCTACAGAAGACACCGAAAACCACATAGCCTCAGCATTGAAGCAATTTAATGACTTGTGCTCGGTCTGGAGGTAGTTCCAGTAAATGATGTAGAGTACATTATTGACTGACAAGTACTATTTTTCAAAAGATTGTGTTGCATTCAGCGCAACCTGTTGCGCTAACCCAATGAAATGTACACAAGACCATTTGTCTCCCAGTGGCGTTCGGACGCACAGCCTAGCCCGTTCCTTGAACCCACGTCTTCGGTAATTGGGAAAAATTTGCTTAGACGATCGTCAGATGCCACAGCAGGCCAGCCACGGTTTGACCCACCCGAGATCAACCAACCCTCTCCGCTTTCACTGCGAACTCTCCAACTGCAAGGTCTATTCGCGATGTCCTTGTGTTAATGTTGTGAAGCAGGGGTTTCGTCAACAAGTCGGCACCTTTGGGATTTCTCGTTGCGGTTACTCCGCATGTCTGCTAAATCACGCCCTGCACCAGAGTAAGCAACTTAACTGTGTTTTCGTGTTTTTAGTTCTTGAGTACAAAGATCCCCTACCACAGATCGTCCAGCTTTGACGGGGGCTGTGAGGGTCCGACGGTGGGCCACCTGGAGCTTTTCAATGAGTTCCTGCTGTGCATGCTGACTAACAATCCCAACCTCACGCCCCTCCTCACCGATTACATTCTCAACGGTGCGTCCTCTCCGACAGCTCTTTCTGTAGACTTGGCTCTTGCTGCTCCTCAGGGCTAACACGTTGAGCAAGCGTGCACACTACCACCATCCTACCGCGCAGCACAGTGTATTTCTGTCATAAGGAGTCGGTCGGTCGGTCGGTTGGTCTCAAAAAGTCGCCACCAATCCACTACTGACCAGCCTCTCACGAAATAGCATTCCACCAGTTCAGTGCTCACCTTAGACGTCTTCATTGTAGACCGTGACAGCAACTCATAGTGTTTAATTCTGGTGGGTTTCGAGTTGAACGGACGAGATCCTAAAGGAACATCAAGGTTACTGAGCGTAATATTTTGGTTTCTGGAACGATGACACGCTTTCTTTTAATAGAGTAAACAACCCCTCACTGCGAACTGCTGTAGTCTGGTCTCATTCAAGAGTTGCTTGTTTTTCGCTTTTTGTAGTGGTTGGTAGGTACCGTAGCCGCCTGTTCGATGTCACCTTGTTTTTTATTGTGCTCGGTGGAAAAAATGTAATATCCGAACGCGTTTTGTGGATAGTGTTTGTGTCACTCGGCGCTAATTATAGCCGCGTACTCATTCTAGCGATCGGCCAGAAGCTGCTTTACGCGACACGATTCAGGCATCGCATTGCAGAAGTTGCTTAGCTGACGCTACTTAAATGTTTCAGTAAGAAGTGATTTGTATTTTTATTTTCAGTGTATGCCCCGAGCGAAAAAACAATCCCAAAGCTGGTTATCTGAAGTGACTCCGATTTTGCATCCCGTGCTGCGCATCGCATTTAGCCGATATACTAGTCCTTACCTATACTGCATTTAGGCTACTTTGCATGACATTCCGCTCGCGACATTTTCTCCTTCTGTTAGTTTTTATCGTGTTCTTTTTTTGCCACCATTGCTTCTGCTTTTGCATTCACTTTGAGTTATCCCATCCGTTTAAGCATCGCGCCGCTGACGATCTCGATTAAAGGCATACCTTTAACAGCGCGTCATTTTTTGTATACGGGCACAATGAGGCGACCAATGACGTAAAACGGGCTCTCCTCGCACGCGTTTGGTGTAACCGCTAAAATACGGACGAGGGCTCTCTTTGTGGGTCGTGTAACCTTCCAACTACCACGTCCGTTGTTGCATGACTTTGTAATCGCCAGAGATTGGTGTGGGAGCCTACTTAACGCCTAAAGCATGCTGTAGTGGCCGTATTACTTCCCTAACTTAAATTTCCCCATTTTAATTTTTTTTCTGCTCAGAACAAGTGGCCGCCATTACCAACTTCCATCAACTAAAATCTGGTTTGGGACTTATTTGTGAGTTAAAGAGCACCGATGTAAAGTAGCGGAATCTGATTTGGCTTTGAAAAAACGCCAGTTAAAATGATGGTTGGGAGTTTTTGGCATGATAAATTAACCTCTGACAGATAGCACTAAAGTGTAGTAAAGAGGATCTGGTAGGTGCCGGCTTGTGGGACCCCCCAACGCCAATTTAACTTACAAGGATAATAAAATATCGCGAATTCAAAAAGTGCCCAAGTAGGAAACGAGACTGAAAGGACGGATTCTCAAAAGTTTATTGGCATGATTGTGCATGAAACAGTTTCCGGATTAAAGTCTGCCTGTGCGTTGGGTTAATGGCGTCTGGGTATTTCAGCAGTAAGGCCAATTAAGGTCCGCTATCTGTCTCTACTGTTGTAGGTTCGGAAATAGTTGACTGTTTCAAAATGCTCCTGATGGTAAGGCTTGTTAGGAGGTCGATTGGACGCTGGTTCTTCAGGGCACCGAGTCTATAAAAATGTTGTAGAAAGTCAGTGCCTGTGATTCGATGGATTACCTTCGTGATCGTGAAAATCCGACGAAACTGGCGTCGGAGTCTGAGGTCAAGATGAAGGGATTTGTGTCCCTAGGTGGGAACAGTGGAAACATTGGCTTCTGGGGAGGCACGGAAGGGGCTGGGGGACCGATTTCTGGACTTCGTTGGTGGAACAACTGGTATGTCAGTACCTGAGCCGATCGGCTAATGTGTCGAGTAGGAAAAGCCGGTGATGCTCGTGTCCATGAGTAGTTGGTGCCACTACTTCCGGGTGCACTTGTTTCTCGATTGAATGGGCAGGTTTGAATCTGTGTGCGGTGCCTTGCATTACCTAGCCGCACCCCCGAAGATTTGATGATATTAACACAAACCCCGAGGCGAGGAGTGTGAGGACCTGTGGGGAGGTTCCGCCTTGATGGATTGTTGTATGTTCTGCCTCGGAAGCACTTAATTGTCAAGGCATCGATTACTGCTTCAACCTGATCTAGTCGGCGCTCTCAGGAGTCGGAGGGTATGTATGCGTTCACGTGTGAGGGGGAATTTGATCATCTTTCGAGTGCTGGGTTAATTGTGGAGATATGCGCTGATTTGGTTCTTTCTAGAATTAGGCATGCTGTATCTGCCAACTGTTCCAGAGTTGACGCTTCAACCTTGTGGGCTAGAATAAGTCGGATGTTACTAGGACGTCGTTTGAGAAAACTCACTCCAAATTATCGCCTTGCAATGGGTTTCACGTTGGAAAGTTGACGCGTAGTCTGCAGCATTTGGGTCGGTTTAAGATCTGCCATTTTGGATGCTTTCTGGAGCGGTGAGTTGTGTGCGTTTCGGAATTGCGTATTTCAGCTGGTCGTAAGGGGACTCGTTATCAGAGTGAAGCAGAACATCTGATACCTCATTGGCCAGCTCACTTGTCAGCACGGACTATTTTACATAATCTCTGACCGTGTTATCTCCATGGAATAGTAGTCCCAAAACTGAGAAACAAGAATCAGTGGAGTTTGGCCAGAATGGAGGCAAGTTTAAGCTAATGCCTTCATGAGTAAACGATGGCTGCTGCTACTACTACAACTACTACTGATTTTCCATCCCAGGGTCACCAGTTTGTTGTGGGAAGATACAGCACAAAGCTACCAAGGAAGAAATGAAACTGAAAAGACGCGTCCTCAACCGTTTATTGCGAAATTAGCAGAACGGTACCTTTGCATGACTTGGCGTCTGCGTAAACAAGAATGCTTGACGATCGATCGGTGAGCCAACGAGGCTACGTGAAGTAAATTCAAAGTAATCGATTGAATGCATTTTCTCTCACGTCTGGTAAGGGTGTTGATGCATTGATCGCTGCATTGTGAACTTCAAATAACTGGGTAGGGCGGCTGCATTTGCATTTATGACATCGTTCTCGTGGGAATCGGCAGGAAACCACGACCCGTGTCGGATCCAGTGGAAAAAATAAATAACCACATACAAGTAATTTTGTGTCTACGGGTAATTTCGGCAAATTCAATCAGAAGCTCGAGTTAATCATTACTATTATCCTGTTAAATTCCTAATATGCAAATATCCGGATGTCAGACTTCCACATAAATTGAAATGCTGAATGTGCATTTGTTGAGTCTAGATTGTCCCGAATTATGTTGACTACACACTGAAATAATCCCACTTTGCTGCTAATGCAGTTTCTGGAAGCCCTTAATCAGATAAACCTGCTGAAATTGTCTTGTTTTGACTTTTGCACGCAATAAAAGCCGCTTTGATGGGTTTCTAGGATGGTCGAACTACCATTTGTAGTCCTTATCTTTGTGGAATTTACTAAACATTGTGAAAGCCTTAAATCTGCTAGTATATATGAAGCGTGAATCCCAGACCTGCAATACCGGACAGGTACCTAGCCTCTGGGAAAACTCACACCCATTCTGTCAAAGCCAACTAATCGCCATATTGACTCGTTTAAATAAACATTGGCCATCTTTTTTTAGATCCAGTTTTCAAAGTATCTTGCATAACTTAGTTTCTTGAATTATTTCCAAGCTCAATGTTTGGGTACTGAATTAGAATTCCTTTCTGGCAACCCCTTACTTGTCACAGTTCCCGGGAGGTTGCCAAATTCCCTTCACTGTTGAGCATTTTTTTTAATCTCGAAGATAATAGGTGTGGTTTGCCTCTCCTCTGTCGCCATCAGCTGCCCTGGCCAATCACTGTGTCTGTGGTCCTCAGCATCGTGTTACATAGTTGCCTTGGTTTTATAGTCTTTTTGGTTGTGTGGTGGTGTTGGGGGTTCAGCATTCTCCAAAAAGCCTCATCTCCAATTTCGATTTCGTTATGGTGTATGCAACTCCCCTAACCACGTAGGTGGTTCAGTTACCCCTGGCATCCCACTGACCGCTTTATCTGTGTTAATCCACCTTGAACCATCAGGTCAATGTCATTCACGATTTAAATAAGTGGGCACATTCGGACATCACTCGACCTCTGGTTGAGACAGTAAAAGCCTGAACTAGGAAGGTCGTGTCTAGCGATAGCCAAGTGATCTGGGGTATCGATTACATGAGCGGGTGATTCTGGTTACAAGTCAAACTTAACAGGTGGCTTATCATTAGGTCCACCGTCTACTGCATAACTCTAGCAGAAGTGTTGGCTTTTCACCCACTCAGCTTACAGCCTCCACATAGCTGTAGTAACTGTTATCATCATAACTGCAAAATAAAGATGACGGAAATTTATGCTGACATAGTCTGACTGAGGAAATACATATTGTTCCTATCTCCAAATGCGTGCCTGTTTCTGATAAGATTTGCCCCTGATTCGTGGATGCTTGGTATTTGGATCCTTCTTAAAACCAATCGTTTTGTAGTGTCAAATGTGGCTGAAACTAGCTAAATATGTGCGAAAGCACTTCTATATCAGTAGCACTTCGTCAAACCCCCCATAAAACTCTGTTACGGAATTACACGTTAAATTTTGTTATTCATTCCTCAGTCTCATTTTGCAGCATGGTATAATTTGCATTCAGCGTATTCAAATTTATGACTAAATCTAACACGTTGGTGTGCTTGACATATTCGAAAGCTCATTTGTGCATGTTAAGGTGGGCAAAGTGAAAACATCTTAACGGACGCGCACTTGGTAAATTCCGCATCCCCAAGACTAGATCTGTCAAGATATTCACAATTTACTGTTTTTCATTATCCCACACCTTAATGCACACCAATTTTCATAGTCAATTTCCCCCTCCCTCTTCCTATTGGTCCATTCACCTTTGAGTGCATTACTTCTCTTACCCGCACTCAAGGCCGCCATATACAAGTGGTCACTCGTGAACGTGCTCTCGGCCTTTGGCTACGACTGTAAGTGATCCTCTTCACGAGATCTTGTCTTACATCAACAGGGGGAGGCGCTGACTCGTGCTCGTTCTGTCTGAGTACTGATGTGGGAAGATCATCGCGTGCTTACCGAGGGGGTCCGGTTATCTGTGCTCGGGGTATTACATGTGTGTACCAGGAACCGTGACACTTGACAGTTATTTGAGTTTGCAGCCGAGACGGTGAGCTGACGAAGCGTATGATCTCCTGGGCGTTGAAGACGTCTTGAAATGGTCAAGTCCATTCCTATATTCAATGTGGTCTCATACGAGGACCAACGTAGCTCTGGCTTGCGTGATTACTCTTACCACCACATTTCTGTTTGCTTATTTTACATATCTGACTCAGCTGGCTGCCTGGCCTTTCTGCTATGGCTACATACATAGGCTCCCCTTTAAGACCGTTTTTAATCGACGGGACGTTCAGAAGCTTGTGAGTTGTTATCTTCAGAATTGTGCAATTACGTACACAGTGTCGATTTTACTTGGCTCAGTTCCGACAAAAGTGCAATCGAAAGCATAAAATTAGAGTCATCTTGGAGCTTAAGAAGATGTCCTGTCGGTAAATTCTGCGTACCAGATGTGGTCTTCTTAAATCGTTGGTATAAAGTACAGCCTCTGTCAGCATAAATGCGTCAAAACTAACTACATTGAAAGGTTTAAAGGGTCCTGTTCGTCGTGTCATTCCGCGAAACACGACTTGTCAATACCTTCAGCAAAGACCCAAAAATAAATGTCCGTCTCGCCCTAGTGATCAAATAAATGTACTTGGTTTTGTGTGGCACCGTCCATCCAAGATGATCGGATCTGTGTGGACTCAACTTGCAGGTCCTCTTGCCTTTTTTCCCTCTTGCAAGTTCGTGAAGACGCGCTTTACACATGTGGATCTGAAACACGTCAGTATATTTCGCAGGGCAATGCAAAGTATTTGGAAAAAGCTATCTTCCTCAATAATGCGTGGAGTATTATCCCGTTACCACTGTTTACTCGTTCCTGAGATCATTTTCCACACAGCGATTCTAAAAACTCCTTCCTCGAGTTTATGATCAATGCTCCAGCCGTTTACGAACGCTGTTCATTGGCTCACATATTCTATTGCTGACTTTTAACCAATAAATCAGGCTTACCAACTCTCATATTCCTCGCGAGTGAATAATCGGTTGTCTCCATAGTCGAATCGCCTTTCCACCACCTTCATCATGATTGAGTTCCATTCGTGTCAATAAACAATTAAATCGTCACGTTGATGCATCTACCACACAGTTACTCATGATTACATTATAAGTGGTTTCTTAAAAAATGTTCTCTTCACTTCTAATCTATTTGCAGTTTGTTTTGTACCCACAAGATCGGTTCTTTTTGCGCGGGCAGTATGAACGACTCGGTGGAAAAACCATTGATGGCCATCCACCCCCCCCCATCAACGCATACTGTTTGTTTGAGTTTCAGTGAATGGGCGTAAATTTACAAATTCGCCTTGACTTCACCTAAATTGTGTGATCAGCAGATTAGTAGACGTAAAGTGACTAATGGAAAACGAATTCGGAATCGGGTGGCTAATTTAAAGCAACAGTTTTACCCTCTCGCCACATCTACATGCCCTCCGAACGAACAATACAGCACGCACTTAAGATGACTCAAATCCAGTGATTTGCTTAAAAAAACGCTACGAGGCTTTATTTAATTAACTCGAAAAACGTTTGCATCTGTTGAAATGCTCCCCTCTATAAATAACATATTGAATTCTATTTATTAGATTTCATCGGCACTAACTCCGTTCATTTAAGCAAGTCAGAGTTACCTTATAGATATAGATCCTTCGAATTTCTTGAAACCAATGTGCGTAATTCTGGCAGTTTTGTGAGAGTCATGTTCCTGGAAATAAAACTCTTGCAATTGCACAAGTTCCAAATTGTCTTCTCGATTGCGGTAGCCCCTGGGCATTTTTAACCTTTCATGTGATCATCCTTCACGACGCGTATAAATGCCTTCCTCCAAAGTGATCGGAAACGGCTGAATATGGGGATGGGTAAAAAGGCCAAAATTTCTGAAATCAAGGACCTCACTGGGTGAAAGTGGAACAACTTTGGCGCCGAAATACACCTTAACGGGCATATGTTTTGTCCTGCACGAACCACAATAGGATAAGGTGAATCGGTATTTCCGTTTCCTGCTTTCCTCAAATATTGGTTCTCAGTGTATTTAAAGAATCTTCGTTGACAAGTAGAGTCACCTAGAGTCTGAAAAAACTTAAATTTATTTACTAGGAATTTAATTGCATTGTTAATGGCTTGCGGTGACTGCTTCGTGTGTCTCACGTCGTTTTAGACAAAAAGGATGTAACAACACTTTGGAAGCTCATCAAGGCATTCACGCCCATTAATTTAAACTTAATACGATACCTTGCTGTTAGTGTTAGAGCAGTTTTCCACGCAAATTACCTATATTGTAAATTAACAGCCTAGAGAGCCCATCTTCTGTAAGTCTCCTTTTTTTCAATTTTGACTTTGAGAACAATCCACCTGGTTCTCACGTTACAAGGTCATATGGAGAGTTGAAAAGTTCTTTTGACAGCTAAAAAGATGTAGAGGAATTTAGATGCTTCATCCACTCAGGAAGTTCTCAAAACTTGAAAAAAGAGAAATCCGAAATCACTTGATTGGAAGACCTCAGAAGATCGTGGGACAATAACGCGAATTCTGCTAGTGTCTACTGAAGCCTGAAGTCGTGCATTGACGCGCTGGAACACGATGCAATAGAGCCTAACGAGAACTGGTAATTAAACTTCCACAGACGCTGAACCTACTCTCTTTATTGGCGGAAAAATGTGCATGAGGTAGTGCGTCCTGGCTAACCCACCGCCACACATGCAGCATCACTTTTGCTAAAGGGTTCTTCTATGTTCGTTGGTTGCTTTTTGTTAGCGAATCATCGTTCATAGTACCGAGACGCCCAGATTGTGCTGTCTTTGTGATTTAACACGTTGCATTATAATTCGACTACGTGGCTCCCACTGCCTCACGACGAACTCCACATTTCAACAAAATGTGCCAGTTTTACGTGCCGACTCATATGCTTTCTCGTTAGTTTAAATGTTAATGAGAGCTATTCTTTTGATTCTCCATTAACCAAATTCTATACAAACGATATAACCGAGGACATTGCATGAACGATAGATTCACCAATTAAGCCAACAACTTAGATACCTTTCGAGTCGGAATTTATGTGATTTCCCGTGAATCACCTGCGCAGAATTTGACTGTTTTCGCAAGGATGTTTGCAATCGCACAACCTTTCAGTCGAAACGACAAGTATGGCTTATTTTGCATCCTTGAAGGAAAACTCCACATGCTGAAACGAAAGTGTTTGTCATTTATTTCTCAAATACTCACTAGCCACAGAAGTTTAGGAAAATCACAAAACTTCAAGGAAAATTAAGAAGACAATGAGGCATTAGAATCAAGAGAGAGGGAAGGAGAAGGGCGATAATACACGTTTTGTGGATAATAAATACCACTTGGAATGTAGGTGCCATGGTTGATAGTGTTGGAGTTGTGTGGTTCTTGCATAGTCTTTTGACGAAAACGAAGCATGATGAGTCGATTCGGAAGATCGGTGTTGTGTTATGGATCGATACTTTGATAAGTCTTAGATGTCAATATCCTATTTGCTAACAGAAATAAGGATACTTCGAGAGTGAGAAGAAGGGGCAGTAGAAGTCGAGACCTTGTCCCGTAACCAACAGTCATAGTTATGTACATATATTAACGGGGTGTCCATAAATAAATTTGGATTTGTTATATGTATAGATAAAATTTGGAACAGAAGCGAACACCGTGCCTATTTTTAGTCAGTTTTTCACGAACCAGTTCGGGGTGGAGCAGGGAAGCGGGTGGGTGGAAGGCAGGAGGTTATATTAAGGAAAACATATATGGGAATGTGCACCATCTACAGGGGCAGTGGGAGCGGAAATAAATCGGTACAGTTGATCAGACAAGGTACCGTAACGCAGGACTTATAAAAACAGAGCTGGCGTGAAAGAAGAGCCTTGGCTTGCGACACTGGGCTATCGATATGGAGGCTGACTGCGTCTTCGCTTTCTCTTACTTTGGTACGAAGCCAACAATAATCCCGATAAGGATGCATATGAGGATAGCTACGCAGATACCAATGATAACTAATTTCTGAAATAACAAAAACAAGAGGTTTATACAAGTTGTCCTTGCAGCTTCTGTGTCTGTAGCAATCGCCCGCCACACACTGTAGGGTGGTGGGTAACAAATCTGGATAGAACATGCGAATTAGTATTAATTTACATGAAAATCCAATGGACATGCCGTCTGCAACCCATCTGGATCATTTGTCGACAATTTATTATAAAGCTTCTAGTGGTGTCAACCTCCAGCCCCAATTTTATCACTCACTTACTCTTTACAAGTTAATATTCAATATTTTGTGTTTTTCAAACATTACAGAACTGAGTTAAAAACCTCCATAGTGGCAGTATGAAAAGTTGTTTAAATTCGAATGTGTGATGATTCACTTTCATTTTCTCTCTTCCGACGCATTCCCAGACATCTTGGGTGGTGCATCCCTTCCAGCAATTCTCCTACCTTTTTTCTCAACGTCCCCATCGCCTGTGCCGACACGCTCCCCCGTCATTCTTGACTTAGCCTGCTATCATTTTGGCTCTTTTGCGTTCATTTAAAATCCACCGGTTGACTTCTAGCAGTCATTTCAATCCTGTGCACGCTTGCTACTTTCAAGACTGCGCCACGACCTTGGACATACAACAACGCAACTGGGTTGAGCCAATTTACCCAAGTATCTGCAAAGCGTAACCGGGCCAGATGTGGTTCGAAAGCTCTACTTGGACACCACTTGATCATCGAACTAAACTAGAGATTGGTGATAATGTTGTTTCCAAACAATACCTTTCTTGAATCAGTAACTTTACACTAATAAAGATTTAGCTCGTCACATG
This sequence comes from Mesocestoides corti, assembly GCA_900604375.1. Classification (NCBI taxonomy): domain Eukaryota; kingdom Metazoa; phylum Platyhelminthes; class Cestoda; order Cyclophyllidea; family Mesocestoididae; genus Mesocestoides; species Mesocestoides corti. The sequence continues at coordinate 13,370 of UXSR01005724.1, forward strand.
TTAAATGAATGAATTAACATAAAGTGGGGAAGCAGTAGTTCTTTTAAAAATGAGCAACTTTAAGCTAAGATGAATGAGATCTTCGACAACTTCAAAGGATATTGTAGCAGGCCTTTGGAAGGAAATTCCTAAGAACATGCTAGCAACATGACGCAATCCAACTTGGTCATTGGGGTACCAGAAATGGGGGATTTTTTCTATCCTTTTGGAACTGACACCGCGACTAACAGTCTTATTTGTGTTTTTTCTTGCCTAAGATATCGTGTCGTTGAGTTAAAGTCTCCTATTTGATAAATTAGTTCAGTCGTGAAAATGCTTATGATTAGGGGTTCAATATTGAAACAATCCACTGGTATACACCCAGTAGACATTCTTTCGAGAGCATAGTTTTTGGATTCATTTTACTTAACTCTCAGTCCGAATTGTCACTTTTTTATTGACTCGTTTATTCCGATAAATTTGACTTCCCAAGTTTAATGTAAAGCTCTCCTTAAGACTTATTGTGGCCTTGGAAAGGGTCATTGAAGTCTTAAAAATACTGGTTTTTCTTTTGCTTTTAGTGACTTTAAATTACTATTAGATGCCTGTTTGTCATGGTAGCATAGTGTTTATAAAAGCACCTGTCTTTTTGCCAATCACCGCAGCATCCAACTAAAAAAATAGGACGAACTACCACTACTACTCAGGGCTGCAATAGCAGCTCGCCTGGCCAATGGGTTCAGCTCTGGCCCGTTGGCACGCCTCGCTCGAGGTCGAAGCGCGTGAGCGCGTACAAAAGTTGACTGCGCGCAAATTAATTCTCCAGCCATGTGCGACTCACCCCACGCTCTGGGTGGCAGGTGCGCACCCGTGCGCGTGCACGCGTGTCACTCAGTGGGGAGGAATTGATTTCGCCCCAAAACTCTAAGCTCTCTTTCAGTCGCGAGCCGTCGCCCATGCCGCTACCATTGCCCCGGTGCCATTACCGAAAAGGGGTAGCCAGTCCAAGCGACCATGTGTGTATGGAGAGGTAATTATTTAGCCGTAGCCGTGTGACTGGATCGACTCAGCGTTACGAAATCACCAGACACGAAAAAATTTGTTGCAATTAGCGTTAAATTTACTTCTTTGGATTCAAGGGAGGTACTAAATTGGGCAACTTAATTCCAACAGGACACCGACTGGATGTTTAATTGGCTGCATTTTTGATACACCAGCCCCAAGACACGAAATATATCTTAAAACTCCGAAAATACAAAATAGCAAGGCTAGAACACTTCCTAGATTTAACATTTTGCCAGACCGAACTTTGTGTTTGGGACACCTTAAACACTGCAGACTACTGTTAGAATGACGCGTCTTTTAGGTTCAACAAAATTTTGTGCTGCATCAAGACTGATTCTGAGGAGCTAAGAAGCTGTCAACCAATCTGATTAAGCAGCCCTCTTGGGCAGTTGCTGCGACACATGAGAAAATACTGCTGCGTAACTGTGTATAGAAAGCGAAGAGATATGGCCTTCACGAGACAAACAGCTGCGTCTGCTCGAGACAATCTAGTAAGAAAAAGCACCAAAGAAGACCACGAAAGAGTTAGAGTAATTTGTTTGGTTAATTGGATCTACTTGAGTACCATTGTCCGCAGCACTCTTAAGCCACTGTTCAAATCTGTTGCATAGTGAAACAACGTGAAACACACGTGTCTTTCTGTCCGCCGAACGGTTGATCATATTTTGAACAGATAAGACGCTCTAACTTGGAGTGTTTCTTTTATCCAGTGATGGACTTGTCTTGATTGGCGAATAATCAATGTGGCATGCAACAATGCAGGCGGCACCATAACGGACAGGAGGTCCTACATCAATCTGAGAGAGTACCACGGTGGGCTAGAGGCAGCCGCTAGTCCGTTGACGTGATCCCATTCGTCGAAGTGGGATGCGCTCTGATAGTAAGTTGATGTCCACCCCACCCCCGCAAGACACGAAGGTATTTTTAGCCGCTGTAGTCACCTCCAATGCGGACAACGTTGCGCCGTGTCTGGCTTCCCACACACCAGCCTCAGCCTTACTCTCAATTATCGCACGAAATCAAGTAGTTGTGAGGTTAAAGGGAGAGGCGAGTGTCATAAATATAACCTATTCTAGGCACAGCACGAACTGCTTGTCACCGGCAAATCAAGACGCCTCTGACACCCACAACCTCGGATCACCGGACGCCAAATCACAATCCCGAGTTTTGTTAATTAGTCATCCTCCAATATCTTACTTGAAATTCAATATTGGTCCTGTTCTTCTCTCAAGTGGCAAATTGTAGAGACACTTGATAAACAAGATTGTGTATGTGGAATTAAGAGGAGCTGCCTGTGAGCTCACTGACCCATTTTCGGACTACCGTGCTGCAACTTCTGCGAAAACACACCGACTTGACAGCTCACATCTGGGAACAGATCTATTACCGCCGACACGAAATATGCCACCAGCGACCAGTCGCTAAGGCACCGTTCGCGCTCCTTTGGAAAAACAAAGTGCCGATTGCTTATTTGAAGACATCATCCAGCTTAGAGTAAATTTCCAAATATTTTTAACCTGGACCTACGGCTAAACTCTTTACATGCCATATTTGAGCAGCTGCAAATACTTAGTCTTGAGTTAAATAGGAGTGTTATTCGTCCTCGAATGTGAACAATAATTGATTAAGCTGTTGTAAGCAATTACATTACACCATACTTCGCTTCAGGCCAGTCATGCTGTTTATCTCAAATACTGCGGTGGAAAGTAGTTCCAATCCGCAGAATACTATAGATCACATCCATATACTTAGGTCGATGTACGCAACGCACAAGCCGAGTTTCCATTTGAAGTTTTGAGTTTTCTTCAGTTATTCATAAAATCCATCAGCGAGAGATAGTTAAGGTGAATGTAAAGCAGTGATTTCGTGTGGATATGGAGCGTTTTGATTAGTTGAGATTTTAAGTTCCACTGTGCGAAATCAGCACTGACCGCCATCCAAATTAATTCGATCTGGAGTTTCAGTGTAAAGTAAAAACATGATTGTCCCTGGCTCTCAGAAGGGTCTTTGGACATCTTCATTTCATAACCGATTATAAACGAACCACCCGATTCTACTATCCAGTACCACGTTCCGAAAATCCATAGGAATTTAAAGATACGCATTGAGCCACAAAGTGGGCTAAATCAAGTCTATTAGTACTCACATTTTCATATGGTGTTCTTTTAAGTAAATTTTAGAGTGCATTGTCTGATCAAGATCAGGAGCGATCAACAGGTGTTTGAATTTGTATATCGTCTCCCATGGAAACTCGGAAATTCGATCGCATTTTTAGTTACAAAAATCACTGCATTGCTAGTTTGTGTAACACTAATTGAATGCGTGTTGAGAATGAGGATTAGATTTGAAGATTTGATACGCCAGGTTGCATCAGCAACTCGTTTACCTTGGCTTTACACACGAAGTGATAGGTAAAGTCGCGTCTTAATTTCTTTTATTATATAAAACTATGGGAGGGGAAATCTCGACTGATTTCAGTTTCAGAAAAACGCGAAAATTGGGACGTGTTGTACCGCCAACAGCGGCTGGTGTTAGCGATGTTAACGCAGGTGTGCTTACAACAGCTTAATCAATTATTCGCTCACATTTGAGGACGAAAAAAACTCCCATTTTTTATGTTTAACCAACATTCCAAAATCGTATATGCGATTACTTACAACTACAAGGCACAGTTCCGCCTTGCGACCGCGTTTGTGACGACGTATTCGTGCACTCGCACTTTAGTGTACAGTCAGTTAACGTGGTACTAAAATGGTCACTTTGTCACCAATTTTGTGGATTCGAAGGGCAGTTCGGACGCTGCGCCTGACATCCAATTGACAACCTTAAAAACTGAAACAGGTCCCGATGCAGCACCAAATGCTTAGGGCTCCCCCTTATGTCGAATGCGCGTCCTCTGCATCCAGGCAGTTTGATTGCACGTAAGAGTGGGACGCCGTCGCACTCCGTCGGTAACTTTTTACGCACACACTAGCATGGCTTAAATATGCAAATATTTGAGCCCTTTCCTCTTCGCTTGAAATGCTGAATCAAATGTACAATCAGGTTGTTAAAAGGCCACCTTGACAAATGACCTCAACGATTTCACCTCCCATAAACCACGCCGGAATGCTCGATCCCTCAGGCTACAGATCACAATGCTTCTGAGCACTTCGTTTAAGGTGGCCACAGGAAAAGTTAGTCTGCAATGAAATGAAAATACGTGGAGCTTTTAGAAATAATTGAAATTTAACTGGTTTACTACGTCAGTATAACTATTTCCACGATAAGGTCGGCAAACTTCTGGTCAGAAGGTGACTGTTCCAAGCAGGAAGAGAAATTTTGGCGTTAATTTGTGGGGTTTTCTGTACAATAGATAGCAAAAGGTTCCCTTTTGACTGCCTATGAGCAACTGACATCTGGCTGATTAGTTGGAGCATAGCCACGAAGACTGCTCGTTTAGCAACTAAGTGACTGAACAGAGGTTAATAACGTCACAAGGACACTGTTGGATTCCAACAGCGGTGGTCAACGGCCTGCAAATAGACCCTCACAGGTCAAGACCCGCGACTAAAGCAGCATCGAATGTTCGTGTTCTTTGAAACGTGGTCTCACGATTGACTTTCAAGTGCATTTGACAGGACACATTTCGAATAATCCTCGGTGGAGTTTAGATAGGCCAGGTAATCAACAAAAATGACTGCGAATTTGACCGTATGACACCAAGATGCAAAGCAGAATATTTAGACTTCTGGAATACACGTTAGATCTGTCCAATCAATCACGACTGCAAACTGACCACCTAAGCGAAGAGAATGCTGGGGCACCAGATCTGTCACTTTTAATTGGTTATAAATAGGGCATGGAGGCAGAATACCTGCTGTTATTCGTCCAGTAGTCAATCAAGCAAAAGCGCGTCAAAATTTTGCAGCTCACTGCACCATTTGCATGAAATAATTGCATGGGTGGGTGGGTGCGATACTTCAACCAATCGGTCGCCACATCACGCCTTCATTCTTGGGGGATGTTGAAATTTGAACATAGACAAAAGACCTGGTATCACGAGAAGCGATTTCAACGAAGCACACTGTGAAGCTTGAAATGAATATAGTTAACAAATTTCAGATTTTGACTGAACCAAGATTTTTGGATAATTCAGCTCGTCTTTTGCTTAATTTTGAGAAAGTGATTCAATTCCGCTGTCTTGTCATCGAACATCATAACGTGCACATGAACACAGTTAAAGAAATCTTGATAACGCAACCACTCATCTTAAAAGTGCCCTGGAATGTCTTATTTTGCAAAAAAACCATCATGATGAGATCGCAGTAGTCTGATGCAACAACAGTTCTTTGAAAGTGCTAACAGACCCAACTTCGAAACCGAATTAGGGTAATTAAACGACAGATTTGCATCGCTGTCGAACGCTGAATTCGCTAACAATAAAACAATTTCCCTAATGAATTGCCTCAAATAAGGCAGAATACATGATACCAACGTGTGCATCGCAAAATCAAAATAGCACCCCGGGCTCTTGAGACGGACGATTCAATACGACAACAAGTGTATTTGACATAGAGGGAGACAACAGAGTTACAACATGCGGTCGTCAGGACAACACAGCAGCAAGCACAAAACAAACAACGGCCAGAATAGTGAGGTACCTTTCGCGCAGCGCTTTGGTATTTCACGGCCTTTTTAGTGTCTGCCTTCGCTGTCTCGATGTAATCTACGGCCTGGTCGACGTTAAACTCGATCCTGTCGATCATTTCACCCTAAAAAGCGTCACAACAGAGCGCTAAGGATGGCAAGTAATGAATAAATAGGGGGGGAGCCGTGTGTTTAGGGTGTGACAATAACCAAAGCAACAATATTTTCGCCTTAAAAACACCAACAAAGGAAGCGTTTAATGGATACACCGAATCTCTCATCGGCAACGCACATTCTTTAACGTAAGCATTTGCCGTCTGGTGCAAGTCAAACTCATGACCGTCTTCCAGGGGATTCGATTTGCCGTTGACCTAAGAAGACGACTTGACAGACGCCAACTACCGCACCGGCACATCCAGGGACCGATGGCGTGGTCCTCTTCTGTGCCTGAGAATGTGGCAAGGTTCAAAGCGAGTCGCGACGCTACCGGCCAAAATAAGGTCAATTATCCGGCTTCGAATCAGCACAACGGAGAGCTGGCTTGAGTGAAACTAACCTGGCTCTCCACGAGCATCGCCATGTCCATAAACATGTCGTGCAGCTCTTTGATGCTCTTCTCAAGTTTGATAATGTCCTCGTGTCGGGCCTCAATATCTGCTAGCGACTGCTTGGCTTGCTGTGTGTCCGTCATAATCTAAAAAGCGAGAAAACAATTAACATGGAGGAAGCACGCATTCGCCCGGAACTTGCAGCAAACACCACACAGGCTTACAACAAGCGTGTGCGACAGCTTCAAGTAAGAAATTACGTCTCCATGTGACCCACGGTGTGACCTGCCTCCTGACACGTCAGTAACAGAACAGCGGGTCACTGCGGCCTTTCCAATTCCCTTAGTTTACTTCATTGTGACGTCACACAGACTTCACGTGGGGTTCCATCGGGCAATTATGTTGCAACGCTGGTGGTTGCTTAAATGCCATCTTTTCATGACATTCGGCGCTACTCTGGTAATCGGCGAATCCTCCGTCCAGTGTGGATAGCTTGTGCTGGGGGGAGGCTTCATAAAGCAGAGATCTACGTTATGACTTAGCAGCTTGTAGGAAGCCGCCAAGGAATTAGCAACTGCACCTGCACCACCATACCACGCGATACTCCAATTCCGGTCTTAAAATATTACGGCATCGACACCTAATGATATCCCACTATGTACGTTTACTTGGTTAGTCATTAGTCTTTTTGCACAAAGCGACAACAGCAATGACAAGCATTGCTGCCTTCTCGTCCCACGTGCAAAGTCGATAAACACACATAGCTCGAGAAAAAAAATGGTTTGAAATAATGTTGGCCACATCGAAGGGGCATTTCGCAGTCGCTAAGTCTTCGTTTGTTAACAACGAATGGGAGAACTCTTTGGTTTCACCGTACCGTCGAAAATTACTTTCGGAGCGTGATGTTATAACAACTACTCGAACTGCTTGTAGAAATGAGTGCATTTTCGCAATTCAACCAAGTTCTATCTGTGTGCGTTACACTACGGGCAACCGCGCAACGAACCGACAAACATGAATGTGGGCAATCCGAGGGGAGGCAGGAGTGGCCACATAGGGGTGTGCATTCGCGAAAAAATCCATTGGGTAAATCACCAACCTCTGTGACAAGTGTTTTTGAACAGTCAAACGAAAATGGTAAAGTGCTTACTAGGCCCCAAATCTTCGATCAAACGGGACTCAGCCTTCAAAACCGCTGTCCCACTTAGGATTTACGTAAACCCAGTGACAGCAAAAACAATCCGGTGAAAATTTTGAGTTTCTGTTTCATGAGCAGAAAAAAAGAGCTTTACGCTTGGCTGTCAATGACCCGCACAATATACGTGGTCTTCGGAGCGCTTACACATTAACGTGGTTTGAAAGATATTTCACTAACGCATACCTAAATTCGTAAAAATCAAATCACCTGCCATTTAAAAATCTAGTTTGTGTGGTTATAATACAGGGTATCGTGCACGCATGATTGTTACCAAGTTATACGAAACGACAAAGGCACGACCTTTACGCAGGCGAAAGACGGACCCAGAGAGCAAATTTTTTGGCCTCAAGATGTAACACATTATGTGGTGTATACAATCAAAACCATAAAAACACAGGAACTTTTGGATTCGGGGATGAAACAACGGAATGACAGGCAGACACCTTCAACACTCGACCTAAGTTACACGCAGCCAAAAGAAGCCACTGCACATTGGTTAGCACTTCCAACAAAGCTGCTTCTTCAAAGTTAGGAGGTGACACAGAAACGGATGATGAACTGGAGTGACAACTTTCGAATAAGTGAACTGGAGAGGAGTGTATAACAGGGCACAGGGCCGCCACTGTGCAGAAGTAATTTCAATAGGTGAAGGAACGCGACCACGTTGCAAGGGTTAGTGCACCACCGAATGCATCTACGTCAAGAACAAGAGACTCGAATAATACGGCTACAATGGATTTGGCATCGTCAGGGGAGTGTGGATTCGGGATCGACTTCAATGAGTTCGAGGCCTTATTCCACGAGGCAGCACTTTAACCACCTTTTATTGGTTCCTTTCAAAATCGGCGAGGACAGATTTCGAAACGACTGCGACTGACGGGGTGAGATTGAGCGGAGACAAAACGACCCACAGTTGACGGAGGTAGATTACCTTGCAATCGTTGTCTTAGTGACCCTTTGCCCTTCACCGAATACCCACTGCCGATGTTTCAAAACTACTCAAATGAAACTCTGACTAGTAATAAGCTTCGATAACTAAGAAATAAATATGGAGAGGAGACAGGAAATGCAAAGTCTTACGACCGACAATAAAGTAAAACCACCAATAACAGCCGATGCTTCTACCTGGTCAAGGGGGCCTTTTACAATGCTTGTAGATCGCACAAAAGTGTGACCTGGACAGCTAAGCCACGCAAGCAGACGAGAACCAAGTGCCCTACCGACATACTGTCGCAGGCGTGGTTAGTGGTGGCTGCTCGTAGCTAAATTCAACCTTACCTCTTGAGTGAATATTGCGGGATTTCCGGATTCGAGCATATCCTCGAGCTCCTCGTTGGTTATTTTTCTTTCGGCTGAAATAAATGAGAGCACAGTTAGGTTATTAGTTAAAATATTAACCGTCGGATTGAAATGTTACAGTTATACACAATAAGCAGGATGTCCGATATGTTGATGCTATTGACGAAATTAAAATCCATGTCGCCTCAAGCAGTCTCAAAATGGGTTTATCTTAAAAGCGATAGTCGTAATATTAACTGAGCTGCAGGAGAGATCGTGACACAAGTGACTCATCCACTGTACGGTGGCGTTCAGCATATTCGAACCGAACCCCGGTTTGAGCATAAACGTGGATGTAATTGATCCAGCGAATTGAGATCACTCAAGTGACAGTGGAGGTTACGAGGACTCAGCCTCCAAAATGATTGCGCGTCGATTCCAGACAGCGTAAGCTTCAATCCAATAAATTTAACAGGCCTACAGTTGACAAATTTGACCTGGAAGTGTTTGAAGCAGGTAGTAAGTGGTGAGGAAGCATCAAGATGAATGTGGAAAGGGGACAGGAGCAACTAAGGACATGTATTCGAGGCCTTAATCGTGACGAGGTACGATCGAAGCAGAAATGCGTGGGTTAGAGTGGAGAATACTACCCTTAACTCCTGGCCACGGCTCACGTCGTCCACATGCAGCACAACTCAAGCAGGATTACTGAAGGCTTAATAACCTGTAAATTTCATGGGTCCCACCTCCTCCTCCAAATAACGTAATCACCTTTCATAAAAAACCCCGGAGGTCTACATCGAGAAGTGCCGAATGCAAGTGACCAGTTAGTTTATTTGATCGCAACGCTATCATATTGATGTAGGCCAAAAACAACTGGCACGGACAAGAAATTACCGATTTCCATTTGACGTTTAATCCGGTTCTTGCAGGCATCTCGGAAGGCAACCTGGGCTTTATTGTAGTCTGTCATTACTTCGATGAAGTTACGGGAAATTGTGGAGTACTAAAAAGAGGACACAAAAAGACGTCGCTTGAGTTACAAACCGAAGCCTGAAGCCTTGTGGGGCCGACTTGCTGGGCACAATCCAAGACAATCAGTCAGTCAGCAAGGCTACTGAGGTACGCAAAATTTGACCACAAAGGCCGGTTGCCTCGAGTGTTTACTGGCGTGCCACCAATCTGGCGACCGCTCTGGTTTCCATGGAAGACATTATTTACTTCAACACGACAACACAAATCCAAGGAGAGCTGGAGAAACAGTCGATTTAAGGTGGTGCTAAAATGCAACCGAAATAAGCAAAATGTGGCAAAAGTTTGCGCAAGAATGTAGAAACAAATTTTGACGGCAAAAACGTGACTCGCATGACTTCTAAAACGCGTTTCGCGAAATTAATTGACACACAGGCGCATAACTAGAACAAACGTGAAACTAATTTGACACTAGTCGACCCAGACTGTTTCTCCCTAAATTGGAATTTGAATTAGATCATGTTGCAAACCAGTGTGCAAAACTTTGATAAACGGCTACTTATCACAGACGATCTGCCTACGCCATGAGAAGGTACTAGTGGCTCCATGGTGGATTATGCTCAGCCGGGGAAAACTGAACGGTTACAATAATGCAGGGGGCGTGTGAATGCACTAATACCGATCAAAATAAGGTCTGTGTAATGCTTGAGATCACGGAAATGCTTAATACAGAAGACGGGTTATAAGATCCCCCCAACAGAAAGAATGAGTACTTTTAATGAAGGAAAGTTTCGAGTGGTAAGGGTGACTTGTAGCTAAGGCAAGTGGGTCCTCACTAAGTGGGGGCGAAATTGGGCCTTACGATAAGATCACTTAGTGTCACCAGTATTCAAGAAGTGTCTTGGGTATGTTGCCCTTCTTCACCCCAAAATCTAGACGGTGAGAAAGAAGAGCAGTCACACCAACTTTCCGAGTTCTCTTATCCACATGTCGCACCCAAATGCCTTGTCCCAATAAAGGTTCGTTAAGAAACCGATTGTTAATAGCAAAACCACGTGTCAACAACAGAACGACTTGCATGTGAAAGTGTTGAACACTGGCGTGAAAATGTACAGGCCATCTGGAAGGTCAACGTTTATGCTACAAGCACAGGCCTGCTTTTAAAATGCCCCAAGACCTCCGTTCGCGGGAGAGCGTTTAAGATCGAGCACAGCGAACAGAAGTTCGTCCATAAAGGGTTGACTACCAGAGAGTGCGGGCGGTTACAGTGTGGTTAGGTCGGTTCAGACGACAGATGATGCTGATTATGTAAAAATTGCACCACACACAGGAGTTTAAAGGCAATTTTTTGCCCAATGCTCGTATTTTTTCGCCGTGTGACTACACAGGGCCAGAAATGGCAGACGAACTCCGAAAGAGGATCAAAGTAACACATTTACGTCGCTCTTGCAACATCTCAGGCATTGTTTTTGCCGATGTTCAGATCAACCGTGTCCTTAAGCGCTTGTGGCGTTTAGGAAAGATACGACACCACCCAAGTAGCCGATTCATGGGACATGCACCATGGGTCGGAATTCGTGTGACGAACTGTTCCTCCAACTTTTCCTCGCAACTATACGCATAGAAGTTCAAACCAGCTATTTCGTCAAAGAGAACCTCTTGGGGTCAAATCGAGGACAGTTAGTCGCCTTTAGTAGGTCAATCGTCTCAGTAAGACAAATGAACTAATGTGCTCTGACGATAGTGAGAGATCACTCCAAAGGGCTTCAAAAGTCCTGCCCATTGATATGTCAGTTTGTAAGCATCAGATGCGCGCGTACGAATAAAAAACAGGAATTGTGCTACAGTATGATTGAGTAAATCACAGAAAATATGCGAATTTGATCGTTGAACATGGGTTATTGGAAAAAATCAGGCATGTGCAATGGCGTTGATCTCGCGAAAATGGCCCATTAAAAATTGCCTCGCAAAGTTAAACTAGAAGGCGTATTGTACGCCAGTTAATCAGAATCCAGACCCAGTGACACCACGAAGGTTGTATTCGAACATTGTCGGAGCACGCGATGATTCCCGTTAGCTCTATTAAGGAGGATAAGGCACGCCACGCTGTGCTCGAACTGTGTCCAGCCTGGTAACTTTTGCAGCTGGGTCACTTAATAATTCATTCCGTGACGAGACAAAGCCAACCTAGCTAGAAGTCAGACTAAGAGCATAGCAGGCAGTGTCGTTTTGAAAAGAAAGCCCAGCCAGGGTTGATAAAGGCATTCGCGTTTATAAAACAAGGTCGTTACAGAGATTAACACACACACACACACCTGCGTTTTCCGTATTCTCAAATCCGCTGATGACTTGTCTGCGTTTTCGTCATATTCAATATTCATTTCCATTTCTAAATTAGGATTGGTTGATTTGAAGTGAAATAAACACAACGTACGTTTTAGCTTTGCTCGAACTTTGTGGGCGAGCATCTTGATTTCGGCCATCGCCTCCTCCAGCTGCGCCTTTGTCTCTATAATTTTTAGTAACAAAAAAAACAACAATGGCGTGATTTGCGACTGCGAGAGATGTGCGGGGTTGCGAAAAGAGACCCATAATTAATGCGAGCACCCACTGACCAAAAATAGGTGACCACGAGGATTCGCCCAGTTAACAGATGTGTCGATCAAGTCCCGAAAGGCCTAAATCACACCTAACGTTTTGCAGTGCCTTTCTACAACAGCGGAATCCACCGTTGCCGACCACGTGGGCACCCAACACAGTTCTAACTTCATCTTAAACGTAGGTGAAAGCATAACGAGTCTCGAAAGTGTCTAGATGGTATGGTTACTGTACAGTGCAAGCAGCCATGGAGAAGACTAATCGACAGCGCAACCTAACAACTTCGACGCACTAAATAGATGGTCTATAGATTAAAGGCCTACTTCGTAGAATATATGCTTCCTAGTTAAATGGCAGTTTAAATTTATAAAACGAGGCAGTGGACCTCACAATCCGATTAGTTCTGTTGAATTCTGAAAACCTATTCTGTGTGAGGGGCCGTTGTATAGCTGATAGGCCCAAAAAATGGACAAGCAGCAATAGTGTCGGCGGAAGGACTTTGCTTGAACGTGTTAGCATTTGACATTTGTCATAAGTTAGGTTAAACTACGACTCCCACGAATGCCCACTAATTTCAGATCCCAGTTACTCGATACCTGAGTCTGATCTTTGTGTGCTTGGCGCGTCTACCTCTCAGGTACCGTTTGGAGTTTGGAATGACGCCAAAAAGCATCTGAAAATTGTAATATAAAGAGGGTATTGTACGAAAACCAGGTGGCAATCAAGCCAAGGCACTTACTCTCATCCTGGTTCGGTGAGGAGAGGATGTCACCGTGTTTGTTCTTCACATCTTCCACCAGGAATTGTATGCGTTCAATGAACTTGCGAATCTCCTCGACCTGGGCGAAGAACTCGTTCATGTACTGCGAACCGTCCAGCGAAACCGGGGCCTCCGAGAGTCCGCCTTCACCTTCCGGCTGCGCCTGCACGACGACGACGGGCGGTAGGTAAAGAAAAGACCAGCAGTCAAGCGCGAACACCTTTTGCACAAACGCACACATACACACCCACCCACCCCAACCGCTTCATCTGAAAGACCCATCACATGGGATTGGGCGTGTTTATTTCCACCCCAACACGCCTTGAATTCGGCCTGTGGCACCGTCTGTCAGTTTCCGCTCAGGAAGCACAGCATTATGAATTCAGGAGCAATTGGTGTGAGATAACTCCGCACGTTAGTCATGGCAAGCGTCTAGGATTCTAACTTCCATGCAAACAGACACATGCGCCACAAGCACCAATTATAGTTATTTTAACTGTCCAGTCAACTCCCAAATCGAACTGCGGATAAGTCCTTAATCCTTTCAGACTAAGATGCTCAACTGCGTAGTTGATATGGGCATTGTCACAATAGACATTTCCTTCTGATGAGTAAAACGACATTCATAAGTGTGACGTGCATTGTAAATTGTTCCAACACGACTATTATTTGATGAATCTATACACTTAGACAAGAAACTGGTCCATTGAGGTACACTCGTAGGATTAATCAAGCACGGCAGAATGTAAAATTTTGGCAGAGACTCAGCCCAAAGGGGTTCGGAAAACCTACGTACAAACCAGCGATGCCTGACTCAATTTCAGACTCAACAGGGTCTCTCTTCCGATACCCTGTTCAGAGTGCCGCATGAGTAAAACGTTGAACAAGTGATATCCCTACTTGTAGACTGCGCATTTGGGGCGATAAAACATGTCTGTCGGATTACATATGGATTGATTTAGTTTCATTGGCTTAACTGCCCTAATTGATGACTGTCAAACTACACCTGAAGCTCTAACCAAAGTACACTTTTACCACAAGGACAGAGCACCTTGGCTTAGTCCGTCTAGGCATCCAACCGCCCACAATCGACGTAGTCAGATGGACAATAATGCGTCGCATCCTACACGGGTATCTATAATATATTTTAAGCCGTTCAATTAATTCGACACTGTGACGACACATTTCATGTTTAATCCTCATATCTTGCATGACAAGCTGTGATGTTTAACAAAGAATATGGGATCCACAAATAGATCAACTTTCAATTTACACTATAAAATTACTCCAAGATGTGAGAGTTAGGTGATGAGAAGACAAAAGACATTTTAATAACAGACGACAACCATGACCATTTTAATTAAATTAGAATGCTTTCACAATATAAAAATACAACCATTTCCTTCCACTGTGGTCACGCAATCTGGCTGGTGTGTCCGTGGGTTTCACATACCATAGAGCACACAAAATGCCACGGCGGCATACAGCTTAGAAGTGTGTAAAATACGATATGATGAAATCGCACCGTCGAAACAATATCGTCAACGATTTTACCACAAGATTCTCCCCATTAGGTGATTACAAAAATTCGTGTCCTATTTCAAACCAGATTAAATACAGCACAATCTCTTGAAAAACAGTACTTGTTCGTCAATAATGTACTCATCATCATTTACCACAACTATCACCCAATTAGTTACAAGTTTTGGATGTGCTTTCTTGTTGAATCTACGTGGTTTGTCCCCAAAATAGTCGTTAGTTTTGGCTTCGTTGTAGTCAGTTTTTTGCCAATTATGTAAGAAAGTACAAAGTCGAGGGAATGCGGCAACGGCAGCTGGAGTATTTCCCACCATAACCCCCTACGTTTTTGTCATGTCTGCTGCGCGACGTGTGGCATAGCGCTGTAACGGCAAACGATTTTGTCATTTCGGTTGACACAACTTGTATGTTCTGCTTGGATTTCAACGTTAAACTTGGTGGGTTATGCATAGTACTCCTCCACAGCCATTGTCAGACCCCGTGGAAGAAGCTCGTGCAATGTATTAACCCCCTGCAATTGCTCCACCAGACACCTAACAACGCCTTCGCTGGATGGGGTGATTCAACACTTGTCATAGATTTTGGTCCTGCGCTTACATGCAGGTAGTTTCTCTTTCTTATCAGGTTCTAGTGTAGAAGCCATTTCACACTTTCAGTTGTGGATTGATTCAAGAAAGGTCGGTTTTATTGACACGTGATTAGAAAATCGTCCGTGGATTCTGTGAAGCTCGTGCAAAATAAGTCCTCTGCAAAGGCCCCACCAGACATATAATAGCGCCCTCCGTGGATGACGTGATTCAGCCTTAGCCACGGATTCTTTTTAGCTTCAGCGCTTCCAGTTGCGTTTTCTGGTAATGTTCTTCTGCGCAAGCCGCTTTACGCCTTCACTTATGACTTGGTCGAAAAAAGATTCGGTTTGCTGATGGGGTGGGAGGAGAAAATTGGCCGAGGAAACACGCTTCGTCTTGTTCCGTTCAGTCAGAACAAATGGAACCCATATTTCGCGTTCCCAGGCGTGTCTAAGTCGCTTTGAATTGTGAATTTTAGTGGATATGTCAGAAGTTAGGCTCTCACCAACCTCTTCAGTGCTTATCAAGATAAGTTCATTGCTAATGAGAAGCCCTTCGATAAGACAAAAGACCCCACCATGGAATTAATTAAACTACTTTGTGACAGTCCCAGGACCATGAACATGATCCATTTGAAAGATGTAAATATATTTTCGTTGCGATTCCAACACCCTCCTTTTTTAGACTGATACAACATGACATGACAAAAATGTAGCTTTTCAATTTCCGTTTTGAGCATTAACCCCGCACACAAATTGGTTTAAATGTGCGTTGTTAAAGTTATATTGATTCACGACGAATTTATAAGAAGATATTTGATAAAATGGTACCAAAAGGAACACCAACACAGTCAAAAAAGCATACTTTCACCCTCCATGAAAGTCGGACACTGACCTATGCAATCCTCCAATTTAACAGTGTTAAGTTATTCCAAACTTATTATCAAATATCTTCCTGTTCCTGCATCTCAGTAGCACAAAAATTGGTTCGTTTTTAACACACAGGATGTTCTGGCCTCCTGGTAGCTCGATTCACTTAGCAAACCTGTTGTTAGAAAATATGTCCAAGTTAGCCTAGTACCTTTGACAAGTTTTACTCCAATTATTAATTCTTTAACTTGTTTGTTGGCCCTATAACTTAAGATATTCACCCGCAAACAAATAGTAGAAATGTAGACTCGGTTGTTTGGATGAAACGAAGAACTCACCCGCTAAAGGATGTCTGTCAAAACAGGGGTTCCCAGTTTTGTAGAACAAACCGGCTGCGAGGTTTCGCAAATTTCCTACATTTTCAAGATTGACTTGGGATGATCCACGGCTGTTGTTAGGTGAAAATGTCATTGGCACTTTTTTCATGTAATTTTTAATCACCCAATCAAATTTACCAACTAGGATCGAGTCTAATTTGCACGAAAATTACTTCAAAATTTGCACTTAATTCGAAGTTCAGAGGCTTGTGTTCGATACGCCTGCTGGTTTCGCTGTTTGACTTGTTTCATCAACTTCGAAAAGCCTACTGAGAAACGAACTGATATGAAATTTGTCCCTTAGCTGAGACAGTGAAAAGCTCTCTCCACGAGATCCTGTTTTTGTCCTAACACTAGGAGTTGAGGCTTACGTTAGACAACGGATTTGCGCGTTTGCTTACCAAAAGTATGCTTGATTACTGCCAAAAGCAGCATCCTCACGGATAAACAGAAAATCGTTATTTGAATACAATTTTCGATTAGCTGGTCAGTGTGATGCAAGGCATATATAGCAGAATGACTAGAAATGTTGCCATTCCCAGTAACTAAGATGGCTTGGTCAATAAATTCCTACCTGACAGGTTATTAGAACTTTTGATTGCGACAGATTGGGTAATTATAAATGGGATAAGTGACTTCAAGTAAACCACAAATGGTGCTTGTGTTAACTATCACCGGTTTTAAATAATTATTTATTACTTGAACTAAACTCGTTTAAAAACCTAGGACTATGTGGGAGACATTAACTTGTTCTTTGTTCAAAATAATACAAAGGAATTATAAGACCGGGCGCCACGTTTCACGAAGCAAACCATTAGCCAGCATTAAATCAGTGTATGAGTTTAGTGATAAATTATAAAAACCACAGAATGATTAGGAAATAATTGCTGCTCTAGTCAAAATCTCCATTGGTAGTGTGCCAAGACCTTCGGGGGAAATAAGCGATTTGAATTTTTGCGGTAAAAATCGGAAAAAAAGTTCTGTAGTGAAAATTAATTCAACTGTTTTATGAACCATTAACACGAAATCCACGTTCTTAGACATTTGAACAAAATTAAAACTGCACCAGGACATTATACATTCACTTAATCTACATATAGGCTGTGTTTCGAGTTTTTTTTTAGATTTGTGACGGAAGCGTTGTACAATTACACCTTACAATAACATACAAACAAGATAACATGGTAACACAAACACGCTTAAGATGACATAGTAGAATCACTGGAAATCTCTAACAAGATTTGATTTCGCATTGCCTTTAAATATCTTTTTATGTGACGAAGAATCGCTAAAAGCAAAAATACAAGCAAACTATATTTCAACAAACTACAAATTTAGTAACAACACTATGAAGACAAGTATCTGGGTCTCCCAGGGTTTTGTTAATGAAGTGAAGGTAAGAAATGGTGGGGATTCAATGAACGATACAACTTTGCAAGCATTTCTAGAAAATGCCAATAAGCAGTGTGAGTAAACCTACCAACTTGGATAACAGATTAGCACAATGTAAACACCAAAATGCCATAATGTAACTTGACAAGGCAACTCGGAAATAACATAGGACACAGTCAACTAACAGAAACGAGAAACCAGTTTTAGGGCTCAAGAGAAATGAAACCATTGAACAGTGAAAATCTCTTTGGAGCAACCAAGAGAAAAAACGAATTATCTGAGTTAGTCATTTAAAAACAAACGAAATGGCCTAAGTGTTCACAATATATTTTTAAAATACATTTAGCTGTGGCATAACACATATTAAGATACAAATCAGTGTG
>UXSR01005725.1:0-25082 GCA_900604375.1 Mesocestoides corti
CCACTACAGGCCTCTTTTCTGGCCGAGTACACTAAAATTTTGGCTTTTGTCAGTGCAACGAAATTCTTGACAGATCTAGTTTGCGAGCCAGGTTCTAGATGGCACGAAACTGGTTTAGTTCGTGGTCAAAATATTTGGCCAATAGACATTTCGAAGTGTAGCTATTTCAGTATAGATAGGGTGGATTAATAAACAAATTACACTATTTCGAAATAGCTTCAAAGGCACGTTCAACCAATGCAATGAAAAGGCCTGACTTAACCAAACAAACGCCCACACCAGGTTTTACGCAGATTGTCTGGCCTATGTAGTACCTCACTCAGTGACGAATTTCGATATCGCCAGTGACATCACACGTCGGAAGACCCCAAAGAACAGTGATTATTTTCTCATGGCAATGCCTAAATGAAATCTCACAAATCTCACAATTGTAGTTTAACACATCTGTCTTTCTTTTCTTGTCGTCATCGAACATATGGCGATGAATTTCACCTGGCCAGAAAAAGTAATACATGGTGCCTGTATAGTTGCGAAACACTCATTCCCTTAGAATTTTCGCAAGGATGTCGTAATGTTAGGCTTTGGCATCGTCATTATTGGCTTTTGGATGAAATTGATAAAGAAGCCATTTTAACGAATCGTGTTTGCGAAAGGTGGATATCATAGTAACACGTGAATATTACGATGCATAAAATACATCGAAAGAATGAACTTATCTCTTCCACGACTTCAAGACATGTCAAAACCTTTTGTTTTCATACCAAGTAGTGGGTTTAGGGAAATTATTTAGCCAGATGTTTAGGTGAAAAAGTGCGTTAACGACCAAGTACAGCTTTTCTGCGCGGTTAGGAATAATCATTATAAATTGAATTTGCTAACGCGCCAATTATTTTGCATTTTTTAATAAAAGTTGGCGACAGTTTAAGAATGTGACGTCAGGGTATGAGAAACTCGATCTACTCCCGATCATTCAACTACTGGTCGTTATTGGATATTCCAATGAGCCTTTGATCGAGCCCATGGACCCGATGGGAAGCAGGATATAACTGATATCGGCATTTTGGCTGAAACCACGTCGGGACCACTGAGATGGATCTAGCCCGTTTACGTTACCCTGAGTGCCCGCTAAAATGATAAAAGACCTGAGAAGACGAGGCACAACCGTTAACTAGACGGGTCAACCAATTTGTGTTGTGTTGACGGTGACAGTTAAGTGGACTAGTGAAAATACAGAGGTCTGAATAGCCACATGGCTAAAGCGGGAGGTTGTAGTACATGCAGAGGGGTGGATGAGCAGGCGACCCCGCGTGACTGCCGGGCATGCCGTGAAAAGGGGGTCGTGTGTGCGAGGCTGCCACACCGGGTTATTGGATGTGAATCAACACGATTGACGACAAACCAATCGACGCGAAAGTTATGGGACATTAGTTTGCTAAGCGCGTTGCTGCTTTGAGCCCTCCAACCTATTCACGCTGCTACCGCCGGCTTTAATTGTTACTGAAACCTTTTGATGTCTGACTTGCCAATCATGCTTCACTTGATCGGCCATTTTGAATTGTTCCCACTTGTTTTCGATTGACACAACTTGAGTGCAGGTTATTATATTTGAATTAATTACACTATGAGTCTGACGTTTGTGTATTCAGTAAATCATGTGCGGATTCGTCAATCGATTTCAAATCGAACATCCCAGCAGTTAGGTAAAACGCCACACACTGAACCCAAATTTTACTCACAAAAGCATTCTGAACAAAGTTGTGCAGAGAAGTTCCATCAAATATCGAATTATCAGAGCGACCTAAAAGCCTTTTTTATAACATAAGATTTCCATGAGTCAAGCTTTGCGGTGTTATCCTCTCCAAGTGATGAAACTCGGATGGGTGTTTAACTTAACTGGACTTGTGAAACTCGAGATAATTGTTTGGGTAAAACTAACCACAACCTCCATGACTTAAATCCTTGACATCCTTTTTGACTAAATTTCGATCGAATCGGATAGCTCTGTCACCGCATTCTCCAACTCCTTGCCACCATTTCAGAGTGCGCTTGTCAGTCATACTGGACCGTCTACTCAGGCACTCCTGGTGTGTTCTACCACCATCACCGCTCGGGCATTTGTATTTTCACTAGTTAAGGTGTTATCGTGCAAACGGTTATATCCGTCATCTCCGGTATTCTTGATTTAATCGGTTAATAGCATAAAGTAATCGGGCTAACAACATGGCGACTCCAATGAGGCTGAAGATCACTTCCCGGGGTCCTCAACAAGATAATGGTCTAACATCTGCAACTATCAGCAATGGGGTGCTCATTTTCTTCCATTACGTTTCAATTCATACCACAAAGAACGTGTTCTGACACGTAAATTCTTAATGGCTCAGTGTGACGTTTTGCCCGTAACCATAACCACACACTCAGCCGGTACCCCATACCCCTCGTCTGACGTTAGACCCCACTTTCCCATGCAGACGTAAGGCAAGACCTGACCGTGTGCAGAGAGCTTTTCATGTCATAGCCAAAGGCCGAGTGATGTGCCTGGATGTGTCTATTTAGTTAAGTCAAAGGTGACCGTGATCTGATGGACCAGGGCGTACTAACACAACTGGAGATGTCAGTAGGGTGTCGTAGGTGACTCACCCACTGAAGTAGCGAGGTTAAGGGAATTGTATTAATAACGACGAAATCCTAACCTGTGATGAGCCTGTAGGGGCCTAAATTAGCACTACCTGCAAAACCCTATGGATTAAAGTCGGTCACAACCCGAGAAGAGAGAAGGCTGAGTCAAAAGGGAACACGACCGTTTATTCGCGGCACGCCAATCAAGTCGAGTCGCGTAAAGTCGAGTAACGTCTGTGTGCGTATCGATGCGCACGCGTTACAAGCGACTGCTAACAAAAAATCAATAACAAAGAGGGTGAGTCATCGATACAGTCGCGTAAGCACTCACGCGCGCAGTGGCTGCCTGTCCACAGCAGTGCATTCACGGTAAAAATTGATTGATTTGTGTTCGCTCGCGCTTGCAAACTGCATTCGCTCACGAGTGCTAACTGTGCTGGCTTGCTGGTCGCCGCAAGCCGTCATGGGGAATGCTGGATCCCCAAAAATTTACCGCAACCTAAACTGCTTCGGCCGAGGCTTGTTGATTTGCGGATTAGCATGCGTTCGAATGTTGAGGTGCAGAAGACAATTTATTGGAGCAAATTTTAATCTTTTCGAAACATTTCTGGAAACCCAAATTGGGGAAACACGTGACTGGCGAACATATCATGCTTTAACCGTCCCATTTACAGGAAATTATTAAATATAAACGGTTTTATTAACAACCAACAAACCGAAACTAGGGAACTTGGCCTTTAAAAGTAATGGAAAAGTTTCTTGGGAAGCCGTTCAACCATGAAACACACTGACAGGTGAACTTTAGGTTGTGCCAAAGTGGGTAAGAGATATTTTAAAACACGATTTGCCCCCAGATGCCACACTTCAGCTCGAATAAACAGACATTCGCCAAGTCGAAAAGCACACTGCGATCCAAATGGAATTTCTATTTTTGCTTCCGAAAGGAATCATTAATTCCACATTAAAGGCATTTTTTATGAGACGTCTTTGTCTGCTTAGTTAGTTGTTCGCGACTTGGCATTCGCAGCAAGAAAATCACGCACCACTCAAATCCGAACATGTCTGAATTCAGGGCTTCTCTTGCTAGTTTTAATCTAAATCCGCCCACTGTTTGATAAGGTGCAAGAATTAAAAAAAAAATAAGTCGTTCATGAAGCAAAGCGGGAAGCTGGTTTGAGCTATGTGTTCAATTTTAGTGACTCCGGCTAACGTGGACGACATGCAACAGCAACAATCAAGGTGATAGAGGTTGGTGCCGTAACTACCAGGGCGTTTGCAGAAGTCTCTCATTCATGCCTGAGTTAGCATTTGACCTATGTCCATATTTTGGGTCACTTTTTATCGATCCGATTAATTAGAGCTCGGGTAGCAGTTGTGGTGAGCAGCGAGCGAACACAATTCAATCGATTTACTTGAATTCACTTCACATACCAATGTTTGTTAAGTAATTGCTATAAACCGATTCTACATAAATTGACCAGTTGTAGCCCTGTGCAACCACGCTATCACTACATCAATGAACTATTTGAATTACGCTTGGCTTATATCTCTTTTCTTGCTTGGTCGGGCTGTGTCAACGTCATCAAACCGCACCGTGGGTCGCAACGCACTTATTTTGTCAAAATTAGAGGGCACGAAACGGTTGTCTGCGATGCCACTGTTGTTTCAATGCTGACTCGGATAGTCTGTCAACCATGTACCGACATTTTCAAGGAGATCCAATTGGCGGAAATTGGTCGTAAGAAATAAGATGAAAAGTTCCAAAGAATGACTGTTCGTTCAGGAGAAATCCAAGGGTCCACTGAACTCTAATTCGTAGGTGGCTTGGACAAAATTACGAAGATCATCAGTTGCTTCCATTACACATTTAACAGCCCTGATCAATAGTCATGATGTACATATAAAATTTCGAACGTAGGCAGAGATTTTGCAGACCTGACGGATTTTACATTTCTTGTGAATGAAGTTCAACAGTACGCGACAATCTGCAAGCGTGGATCACAAGCCTAGTTTAAACACCTATCCAAAAAGCCGGATCGATGTTGAAGAAATGAGGCTATAAAGCATACCGTAACCGAAGGAAGTAAAAGTGAGGGAATGTAGGTCACCAACCACCTAATTAGTGGGTCCACTGGCAGCCTAAACTAAGCATCAGCGCATTCACGGAAGGCTGCGCAGCTGATTACGCACAAATTGCTCTTTGCTAGCTAAGAGCTAAGTTCATCAACGGCAAGCAGAAACCAAAACGAAGAGGCGAAGGAAAAGCAGGAAAACTTGTGGCTTTTGAACACAAACGTGACACCAACAACATGCCAAGGACTTGCTGTCTTTAGCAAACGAGTCAAAATTATGTAAAATTTCAACTAAAATGTGTGAATATCTCAAAGCATAAGCAATGTTGACCAAAAAACCACAGCATAAAGTAACGGTTTTGACCTTCATTTAGTTGTTACCTTCAAGAACTACGAAAGGTTAACTAAACGGGAGATTTTGTTCTTTGTGACTCCAAGAGCACGCAGTTAGAAGCGAAGTGGCATTAAACCCCTTCGGCTGAAATTGCTTTAGGCAGCTAGAGTCGATAAGTTTTTTCTTTCTCTTAGAGAAAAAAAAGGTAACATCAAATGGCAACACAGGGCCACACACACGCACACATAGCGAGAATTACAAGAAGCAATAACTGACTTGTCATGTCCGTTTTCTTATATTCACTTTAATCAAAAGACACAGCACTTGTTCATTTTTCTTACATGAACTGCAGAATAATTTGATAAATATTATAGTAAAATCAGGCCACAAGTACAGAGGGGATTCGTGAGCGATAATAACTATTTGGATGGATGCTTTAAAAACGCACAAAGACTTGAATTCACGCCCGAATCGAATTCGAGCAAGGAATCAATGTGACGGAACGAGCTTACTACAGCACACGGAGATATGACATGGCAGGCTCCCAGGGTCCTAGGTGAATTGCATTTCAAATTGTACGCCTGAGAGTACTGCGCTTTGAGTCACCACATCCCAGAAACTACAGCGAGTTCATGGCGACTCGCAAAACCACCGTACAATACTAGCAGGTCGGGGAAGGGCTCCTTGCGGTGATGCAGGCTCCAGTCTCCACGACCCAGGAGCCTGAACTATCCACCGGAGTCCCATGACGCCATATTTTACACTTATTGATGACTTTCTTCACGGGTACGGCATTCCCAAGAAGTCAGCTGAGGCAAAAGCAAACCGGATTTAGTGTCCCACGGCAAATACAAAAATTGAGAGAGCGTTCTTGTCTTGGTTCACGACTAACAAGGGCGTGGAATCAGTATTTCGAATAATCGAATTTCTACGCAAGGAATACCTTGCCACGCGGTTGAAATTTCTAGTCAACAGTCCGCTAGTGTAGTTTTTGCAGTGATCTAGAAGTCAGATTACCGGAATGACACTTTGGGGAATAGAAAGGGCTGTTCGCAAGGCTAAACGTTGGACCAAAATGAACCCCTTTCTCTTGTTTCCTTCAACAAGACTGAAGACTAGTCTTTTTTTTTTCAGAAACCATGATTCTTTTAGTTATCAGCATAACAAAAGGCAATCAGCGTTGACAAAATGGGGCGTCGCGGACCGGGGAATGAACTCTCGCCCACTTCTTCATCGAGAAGAAAAATAACAACAAAGCGTAGCACCACAGAACCCCAGGCGAATTAACCTTGTCCAGCCACACCGGCTCGGGGCTGCCGCGTCGCGTCAGTTGTGGAGGAGGAGGAGGTGGAGGAGGCGGCGGCGCCCTTGAACATAGCCACCAGCGCGCTATCCGCCTGAATGATTTTCAACAGTTCATTGTAGTGATGGTTCTTTTCTAAAAAAGAACCATCCAGGTGTGACTTATTCACCGGATTACTAAAATTACAAGTGAGCGATGTCACGTATGGATGGGATTGTGTAAATGCCGTACAGCTGGAGAGATTCCATGTATACATTTGTCGTCAGCCTACGATAACAGCCGCACACACACACACACACATCGCAAGAAACAAGGCAAGCAGTGGACGCACATCAAACGGCCAAGACGCGCGCCATACCAGTGAACAGAAACATTGTTTGCGAAAACAAGCATTCCAACTTTTGCCGTAGCCAACAACTTCCATCTGCATTCAAAATGGGTTACAGAGCGTGAATCCCAGGTACAAGAATAGGCGCCTAGGCTAATAAACCACTCAGATTTCAAGCCACCAAACGCACTTACTTATGTCCGGCAGCTGCTGGAAGTCGACTATGAGGGCGATGGCGCAGCGTCTGACCTCCTCAACCTTCTCCGACTCCTGTTTCACGACGTCTTCCTTCGGTTTGGTCTGCAGAATCTCCTTCAGGGGCCCGGAGATTTCGGCCATTTCTACACGAAAAGAAATCACGAAGCAACTAAGTTAAAAAGTTGTGATGAGCAATCACGGATTCGGACACTAAAATTCTTACACACAATGTAAAGGAACGAAAATAAGTTAAAATGATGCCTTGAATATTGCACAAGACCAGACCTTAGTCCGCGACTGCTTAGTTAATAGCGCACAAATGGTAAATTTTGAGCAGATTAATCCGGGAGCGAGTGAGAGGAAAGCAGCCTGTTTCATCGCTCCCAGGCACGAAAAAAAAACTCGCGAAAACATCACCGTGTGAACTGCAACTGCAAAAGAAATTGTGGAAGCAAACTGAACGTCCTGCCTGTTTTTGATCGGTATAGAAGCAAAAAAGATGAGCGCACTGAGAAGCACAATCAAGTCCTCGCAAGACAGGTGACAGCGTTTGCACAGGGCACTAAGACGATGCAAGAATTTCAAAAGGGCAAAATGCTAAGAGAAGTGGGTCTGACAAGGCGGGAGAAGCTTTCGGAGTTGATAAAATGGCAGGCTGCCCCACACTTGCATAAAATTGGCTTAAAGATTGCACAAAACACAACGAAATTGGGTCACAAAGTGGCCCACGAAAATAGCGACATTCTGAAATGGTGTGTGGTGTGTGGGAGATTTTCTAGAGTGAAGAAAAAAGTTGGCCATCAGACAAACCGACCACCGGTGTTGTGTAGTTGGGCGGGTTAGTCACTGGCACCGCAGACAGGCCGGCCGTGTGAACTTTCGTGTTCTCCTGACTTCCGCTCCACACCCTCGCGTTTCAATACAACTGTTTTGTTCTTGTTCTGCACCCACAAGCGTTGTGCGCTGTTGTGCAAGACTTGGATTTCACGACAGCGTAGGTTGTGAAAAAAAACCGTGCGTAAGGACACACTGTCGGTAAACGCTTCTGTCGGCACAAATCCAGCAGACGCAATCGGCAGATGATCCCTTTGCACTCGTGCGAAAAAAACTGACTTAAAGCTTTCACGTCTGGTCACGTTCTTGCGCCATAAGTGGACGTACTATATAAACTAGACGACCTGCATCCAAGATTTAGCGAACACAAATGACTGTCTCGAAAGTGCAGCACGAGGTTGCCGGTGACAATTGGGAACGCATGAGCCACACAAACTCTTCGTCTAGTCAAGGCACCACGACCAGGCCGTCTTGTGTCGAGACAGCCCGAATAACTGTCTACCCACGGAGGATTAAATGATGCACATTCCTGGACATTAGGGGTTATTCGCGAGCGTTGAAAGATCATTCCACGCCAAACAAACATTGTGAACTTGGCATGGAGCTGTGCAAGGACCGAGTGAAGCGCTTTGGTCAAGAAAGCAAATAAGTTGCAGTGGGCTAGAGGAGACGATGCAAATCAGCGTTAACCTCTACACAAAACAACTGCAAAGCTAAAAAAAATTGACAAAAAGACACCTGACAGACTCACTTTGGGCAACATCGACGGGACTGACTTGGATGACACGCTGGAGGATGTGACAGACGACAAGTTTCACGTGGTTATTGTCCTTTAGGCCGTTGATTAGCGGGGCAATGAAGTCGGACATTGACAGGTCTTCCACGAAGGTGTCCAGTATGGTTGACATGCACTCGTATGCTGTCTAAAAAGCAGAGGCCAATTACCGTTGCTGAGCAGGGGGCCAATAAGCGAAAACATAGCCGGGTGAGGTGTGTAAATTTAAAATGATCAAGGCAGCGCCTCAAGACCTCGACAGACACTGCGGCCGAGCGCTAGGAGACTGCTTCTCTTTGTGAATTCCTACAGCAAAGCGCCGTTGAGAGGGTCGCAACCGAATTTGAATCGAGTGGGTTGTTAACACAGGCGACAGCTGCAATATGGCTGATTGCTAACTCGTGTAAGACTCCCCACTACATGTTGCTTCCGAAAAAAATGTACATTCAATGTAATTTCAAGTGCCACCTGGATGATTCCGGTTCCAGTGTTAACCAAGTGCAATTACTAAGCGCATTAGGATAGACGGGTGGGGAAATTCGTGTCTGTTAGAAGCGTTATTGAGAGATTATTGCGCTTTAAAGGAGGCTTCTATTTTTTAGATATTTCGTGACACAAAAAGCAACTTTTAGACGCAAATCCCCCCCAAAAAAGGAGAAAAAATGTGGTGGCTTTACGCGAAATTGGTGATCGGGATGAGCTAAAATTGCGGACTACGACAACGCCATCTGTCGTTTCAACTTGAATGGCCCAGACAAACGTAAGTCCCGGTCCAGACAATTAGAATGACACAGCCGTTTGGAACCAGAATAGCTGTTCCCCGGTACCATAAATCAGGGGATTTACGCACAACTGGAACGCACTTAAGCCATCCACGCTACACTCAAAACACATTAAACGTCTTCAGGGTGTTCCAGCACAGTTGCCAACGACGCGCGCCTGTTGCCAGGACATCCGCTTAAGCTTGGCTCTTCTCGGTGCCAGAAGCTTTTCGCTCTCCTCCCTCATAGACCTTTTCCAGCGTTCGTTAACGGCTTCCACCTTGTTTATTATCCCACTTATTTCAAACACGGAACTGGAATAGTCGGCTGGGTTAGTAGAAGTATCATCCCACCTCCAGTCAGCCTTTGTGGATGCAAATTACAAAGGTATGACAGGTGTTGCTAGGGCAACATGGTGAAAATTCCAGTTAGAAACAGGACAAGTACGTCGGAAAGGGCAGCTAAATAGCTTAGCTTCACGTCTCTGTTGATGATAATGTTCACGATGCACAAGGGACAACACAAAGCTGTTTACGCAAGCTAGCCAGAGCTGTAACAACAGCAAGGAAGGTGCCATTTTAGGAAGCTGGAGGCAATAAATGCACGCAGGACATAGAAGCCCTCCACTGGGTCTACCAGTATCGATCTCAATAAAACCTTCAAGAAGACTGGGCGTTGAAAGTAGTTGGAGTCAAATGCACACACAACAACATCCGGCAATAAAGGTCGTCTCATCGACAATACGGTACAGACACTCGACATTCAGTTTTAGTGGAAGGCTTCGTAGGAATCAATGTGGTCTTAATTGACACGGGAGACAAGGGGTATTTCAAATTAAGGAGAAAAATAACAACACCCTGAATTGTGCGAGCATCCACGGGGGCCATAAGTTAAAAGTGTTTCTGACATGGTACTTTTACATAGCAAATAGGTGCACAGTGATAAATAACGAGGCAAGAAGACGAGGCGGGAGTGTGAGGAAAAAAACACGGCGTAGTGCCCTTTTAGCTGCATCGAGGGGGAAAGAAGCGAAGAGGAGGTGGGATAACAGCGCGGGGGTCGCTGTCGTGCAGACAAAAGCGCCTGTTTGTGTGACAGATCAAGACGAAACTCGAGCACGAAGCAAGGAATCCCATGAACTCCTCACACCTCGGGTTACTCACGTATCCGCAAAATACGCATTTAGTCTTGACAAACACTGAGACCTCGAGTAGATGTAGATCCCTATTTTGATATATCGAGGGAAAAATGACGGCCGCCGGGGTCCAC
This sequence comes from Mesocestoides corti, assembly GCA_900604375.1. NCBI lineage: Eukaryota > Metazoa > Platyhelminthes > Cestoda > Cyclophyllidea > Mesocestoididae > Mesocestoides > Mesocestoides corti. The sequence continues at coordinate 10,491 of UXSR01005725.1, forward strand.
ATAGGATTAATTAAAATTGGCATATCGTAAAATCTGCACTTGAGGCGATAAAAAAATATTTGCGAAGCGGTTTAAGTTATCGAAAGTCCCACTCTGTACGCACATGGAGTTTTCGCGTGACCAGCAAAGAGAAACCACAAACGAACCAACACCGACCTTCCGCAACTCGATGCCGTCATCGAAGCAGACCTTGAAGGGACCCATTTGGACCACACGGATGAGTTCCTGGCGCACTTCGGTGCCGCGGTACAGTTCAGCCAGAAGGGTACCGCCCTTGTCGCCAAGAGGCTGATTCAGCAAGGGGCGGATCAGGGCGGACCAGTGGTGCGCGGCGGTGTTGAGCGTGATGAAGGCTGCCCTGCAGACATCCGCGTCGACATCGACGAGACGGGACAGGAAGGCCGAGAGCAGGCCGGGTGTGGAGAGAGTTGCCTCGATGTCCTGGCGGTTGAAGTAAGCACTGGCGCCACCGCTGCCACCACCACCACCATCAGCACCGTCGTCGGGTGTCTCGCTTGTGGCGCTGACCGACAGGAGACACTTGACCGCTGTCACAAGGGTACACCGGATGAGATTTGAGGCAGCAACCTGGGGAGAGTTAAGCTGAAAGGCAAGAGTGGAGAGCGGTCTACCTTTGTGACCGACACTGACAAAACCACACACGTTTTAGTCTGTGAGAGGTTAATCTACAATACAGGAACTAACAACATTCAAGTGAGTTAGTCTTGCATTTTGTTTACTGTTTATTGCACCAACCAAAAAAGCAGCACGTCCAATTCGACATCTCAAAGAGGTTCAACTACATTTCATGCGACATCTATTACTAAAAAACAAAGGAAATCGGCTCTATGTGGAAGTAGGGCATGTGGCGTTTGATTTTTATTTGGCGTCTTGACTACCGACATATCCCACTGTGACACGAGGACGGTGATGTTAGTTATCACAAAGGGAGAAACCGCGAAAAATTGGACAATGGCAAATACCAATCGGTGTTTTAGGGTGAAAGTATAACACAGGAACATGACATCTTTGGCTATCCGAGGAATTTGTAGGTAAATTATTTCTTTATCATTTAAAAGCACAGAAGGACGAGTAAGTGAGAAAAAATATCATGACAAGGATGCTCTTCAACACCACAAAAATGAACATCAATTCGCGCTTAGGCCAATAATGTAAGCTGAACACCCTATGGTCTGCGTAATTGCGAACCACCACAGCCAATGGATCGTTGCAGAAGTGTTCCGGTAAAGGTTAACCGGGAAAACTAATGCCGGAACAGCATTTGCGGAGGCGTGTGCAGCGTGCGCACACAAATAAAGCCGATTTCAAGTTCGGCGATTGACGCAACCACGTAAATGGGACACACACAGGGAGAGAATCGAAGGTGGCCCGGGCAAACCTTGCAGGAGGCAACGCACGATTTCCCAGAGTAATACTCACGTGCCTCATACCCACCACTACAACACACTAAACGCACCTCAGCTGCCAACTGGGGGATGAGTCGCTTTGGCGCAAGGATGGCGATGCGGCCGAGGCACTCAGCCACCAGGCTCCGAGATCCCTCCTCGGGACGGCCGGCATTCGAAAGGAGGACCATCCTAGGGACAAAACGAAAAGCAAACCGATGGGTCAGTTTGACGGTTGCGCACAAGCGATGGTGGTTTACTGAAATTTCGGACAGAAAAGTGGTCGGGCAAGCTTCGGCGCGAATTTCTGATCCACTAAATGTCATTTAAATCATTCCAGTTGAGTTCGACCTTACAAACGAGGAAGCATATTTCCGTATTCAACAAGTTCTATGTTATGTGCTTCGTGGGCTTCAACATGTCGAACCTACAGCTACAACTTAAAGTGTTTGGGATTAGCGGTTGAATATAAAGCAACGCCAGATCGATTCCCCTTGTATACCTCAGAAGCCGCAGTGCTAGACCAGGAACGGCAGTCTTTTCGCACTGGTTGAGGTGGAAGCCTTCGAGTACAACCGGCGACAACTTGACGCCTGCAACAGAGCCACGCTAAGGTAAATAACACCTGTTTTAAGGGTTATTTGCGCATGAGTCTACCGCAGTCCAAGAAAGTCGGACAAAACCAGAGGGCTAAATTCTATTTAAAAGGTGTGGGACTTTCTACTTGTGTCAGTGTTTTTTTTTAAATTAAACATTGATCAAAACTATAAAAGAAAACACTGAAACAGTGGCATTCTAATAGGCTATTAGAACAGTCCATTTTAAAGTCACAAGTCCAAGAAAGTTATTTCATGTCGGTTGATTCTGGGGTTCGCCAGTTGAGGGACTCCCGCAGGGCTGGAAAAGCCTCGTCACCTTACAATGGACTCAGTGCCACAGTTTGACGGTGACAACGAGTGACCTGGGGAACCTTTTCAGTTCCATCAGAGGGCGGGATTCGGTTTGGAGTTAGTTACCACCAATTTCCTACTCACTTTTCACAAACAACTGTACCGATCGGAATATCAGTTCAATTCCCTGCCATGATGTTCTGAAGAAAATGCCGATTTTCGCTGAGAAAAGCAACCGACCAGGTTTTTTTATCTTAAGGGTATGGAAGTTGTTGATAGGCTCAGAATTTCTGCAATATCTCGAAGCCCACGAAACCGCTTCCGCACGCCAATTCACCTTCAGCGTCAGCATAACTTTTGATTTGAATTAGGCGCCTTTATTTTGCTTTAGGTTGTGACGAAAATTCCATTTACTTGCAGAAGTGCTTGGTTTCACAGAATACCACAAGACGCCACGATCACAAGAACATTGAACTAAAACGAAGGGGACTAAGATTACGTCTCCTGGTCCCAGACATCTCCAAAGAGCCGTCGATATGAGTGCGAGAACAGACATTAGTTGCGACTTTGTGAAATCCGGTGAGAAATGGGTGTCAGCGGTAGATGCAAAGTCTAATGCACTAACGTCCTTATGGTTCATGGCGGTCCAATGGAACATGAGTTAAAGTGGAGCGTGCCATTACGAATTCTAACGACAGAGTATTCTTAAACTACATAACGACACGAGGTTCTGTGTCAACAATTGGAACTCCCAGCTTGATGCTATACCGGGTTTCGGTGCTTGAAGCAGTGCGGGATTTGAATGAGTAGAATGGACGAAAGTAAGGGTTTGTGTGGCCGCAGCTGGTTGCTCCAACGCCCTCTTTTGCCGTGGCATGTGCTCGATATATGGTTACAAGTTGGATTCCTACTACTTAATGTGTTGTAGACGAGACTACTGAAAGAAAAAGTGACTTACCATATGGCATCGAGGTTGGCAGTAACACTCTCAGTAGCATTGTTCTCTAAGAGGAGCGCGATGGCCTAAAGAAGGGTGGAAATGCACAGCTAAACGTTAACCACGCTCTTTTGGCTACCACGTTCGATGTGCTAGGAAGCGTGCAAAACGAATCTTAGTGATCTTGAATCGAGAAATCGCTGTTCCTCACAAATAAAGGACGGTTGATTTTCCAACTAATTATAACTTGAATGTCCGAGTGGTGTGGTTTTCCACCAATCAGCCGTGCTAACGAATCAGATTACCACAGCAGTCCCGTAAAACCTTTGTGACAACACCCATGATCGTTAATCCGGACGAAATCCCACCAGGACGCGGCGACGAGCGGTCTGCGTTCAGTTACTCTTAAGGATGCCAATTGTCTTCTCAAGCCAATTTAGCGTGAACGATTTGGCACACCGGATGAGCACTTGAACGCCTACCCCCTGATGAATCTTGAAGTTAGTCGCGTAGGTGCAAGCTCTTACTCTAGGCATTTAATCAAATCTTTCACCATCAACTTATCATGTAGTGGAAGTGAGTCACCAAAGTCGCCTTATCAACTAAGACGCGGGCAAAAAAGCAAGGGAAAGCAACAACGCCTTCGCAAAAGCGATAACGACGGCACCAAGGTGGAAAAGGTTACGGAGGAGCAAATGGAAAGTGTCTAAAAGGGTACTTGAAAAATGGTAACAGGGCCTCATTGATTTGGCAAGGGAAAAATAAGAGCATAAGTGTCTGAGCTACCTAATGCACCGGTTGACGAAGGTCACGAGACACAGGCTAGGACGCCGCCTTGTGAACAAGCCGGTCTGGCTTCTTATCAGATGGTTCTACCCTCCCTCACCAATGCGCAACATGCGCGCATCGCTTTAAGCGACTACAGTGGGCAGAACGCCCATTTTCTTACTGTCTCGGCTACTGTAAAACACAATGATGGGCACACTTATCAAGGTAGTGAATTGACTGTGGTAAACGTCATTCACAGTAGCAGCTCTACGGACCCATGATGATGTTTGACTTTCAAGACGGCTTAGCCAACGAGCCAAAGGCAGAGACTAACCTCACGCAGCGCTTGCAGCAGATAGAACACCACTAGGTGATGCTCCGTGTGCTGTTGGTCGGCGTCTGTGATGGCTTGCAGGAGGAAGGGGAGCATTTTGGCGGGCTGGCCGACCGCCAGGCGACCGAGGCTCGTCGCAGCGAAGGGTCGCAGCTCAGAGTAGCCGCCACCCTCCACGTCCGCGGGTTTGTCGGCCTCGGTGGTCAGGCACGTCATCAGCAAGCCCACCACGTCCTGACGATCACTCAGGTTGCTACGGAAATGCAGAGGGTTGAGTAGTTAACACTCGGAAATATACAATTATTCAACTGTACAGAATTATCGATTAAATACCACTTAAGAGTGAAGAAGATTAAAAGAACATAACTGATATCAACATGATGGCGGAATAGTGACTGTGAATTCGCGACCCGATACAGAGAGCCACCGACTACGTGCAGAATCAGTTATCCTCCTCAATTACTTACGCTCAACTAAGCACATACCATGAGACTGGTTTTGTTCTTCTGAACTCACAGAACAATCAGAATCAGACATTGCGTGCCCCACCCCTAAACGCGGTACAGTTTGCTTGGTGTTAGTTGTGGAAACATTACGATTGTCTCAGAATTAAGTAAGGCAGATATGAAACTTACATTTTACACCCGATTTCACCAAATATCAGAAAGTTTAGATAGCGTTTCACATCCGGCGTTGATGGATCCTACAAAAGTTGAAAAAAGGCAATGGAAGTTACCACGTACACACACTAGCTCAATGGCTTAATTGAGTCGAAACTAAATCTAGCAAAGAAAGACTCGCAGGCCAATTGCGAATTTCTCACCTTTGCAACGACAAGCAAGTCATCAATTGCGCCGTTAATGGAATTGAGATGGCCGCTGACTTTTGGGGCGCAGAGCGGCAGTTGGAGAATGAGCTCAGCCGTGATGCGCGCCAAATTCGGCAAAGATTCTCTGACCGCTGCTGCAGCAGCCGCTGTGTCACCACTAGTCGCCGCCGAGCGGTTGACGGCAGCGTCCAGCGGTTGCAGAAGGCGCGAAAGAACAAACTAAACACACACAGCGAGACAATTACATGCTTCTACGGATTCAGCAGCTGTCATGTTATTTCCGCCTAACCCTTTGTTTTACTACAGTGAATTTGTTCGAACACTATTCAAAGTCCACAATAGTGGTAGGCGACTGCATTTGTTGTATACAGTTACTGTTTAAGATAACCGCTATTAAAATCTACCGTAACGGATTGTTTTCACCTTGCTTTGACTTCAGCGCGCCTATTCACAATTGCCAAATTCAGATGTTATCAACAGATGTCTTCTTATAACAATTTCAGCAGAGGCTTTACACCCACCGGTATTGAGAGGTGGTGCTGTTTGGGGGGTTTGAAGTGCCCGATACAACGCATGAGGAAGAGGATGGCGGCGAGCATCTGGCCGTGCAGGACACTAGAGTGGGCGAGCGCTATTATGGGCTCGAGGAAGTCGGCGCTTGCCACGAGGTCGGCGACCTTCTCGTTCACGTCTGCGTCCACCTCGGCCGACTGCTGCAAAAGCTCCCCGGCAAAGTGAACTGCCCCCTGCAAAACGGACACAAAGGGGTGGGTGGAAGGGGGGAGGAGGAGGAGGAGGAGGGATCAGTAGAGGCAGGAGTGCGGTATACCGCAAGCATTCTACTAATAGTAAATCTGTTATAACCACTTGGCCAACAAATCGATTCGGCCAGACCACCCTACCAGCTCTTTGGATCTTCAAGCAGTTGCAATTCCAACCAGGAAGGCAAAAGGACGACACTTAGCGATAACAAGGCGGTTTTTTTTATTAACACCACCTACGAATTACGACATCAGATCTAAAAGCGATGGCACTACTAAATTACCCCTTTAAACGTCACAAGGGACAGCTTGCCTAGTAGTGTGATGATGGACGATTTTGGTTTATTACACACACGCTGATCTATCCCATCCGCGGTAGGGAGCTACGACCTGTTTATGGACATTTTACAGAATGAATCGCACGCACGAGTTGAAATAGACAATCAGGTCTATTTCCATGGCACTATCATACTGCAAGGTAACCACATCAACAGACAGGCGTGCTTGGCATCTAGGCAAGCAGTTCAAGGGCAAGAAAAGTGTGTGCGCGGGAACACGTGTCTTACCTGAGCGACCAGAAACCTCTGATCAGAGACGAGAGCGGGCAGTGCCGAAAGGATTTCCGAGAAGCGATCAGGTGAGTCAAGTAGTAGCACCTGTGGGTTCCGCTTGCAGACGACGGACAGACAACGCAGGGCTGCGATTCTCGTGGCGCGGTCTTTCACAACCAATAACGGAGTCAGTTCTCGAATCAATTCCGGCTGCAGGAGAAATACAATTGTGCAATTACAGGCCTGTGAGACTAACAACCTTGTCAGAGCACTAGCGGCTTTCTGCTTACCAAATGACCACGCGGATCCACGCTGAGGGGTTTTCTACAAAAAGTAAACGTATTGCGTAGTTGTTGTCAGTAGTAAAGTAAATCGGCGCGATGCGGAATTCGAGGGGCTTACGTCAAGATGCTCGAGAAGGCCCGCATGGTCACGAGCCGAGTTGTTTCGTTTTTGAGGTGTTGAAGAAGCAAATCGAGACACTGCTGGACCTCCCCTTGGGGCAGATCGCTTCCCAGGCATCCGACGAAGACATCGCTTGAAGGCATGTGGTGGAAAGAAATGAAAAGCAAGTCGCTGGATTATTGAGTCCCGCAGCAAACGAGCTATCCCTTCCGGCCAAACAAACGACTCACACCACCCCTATTTTTTGACACATTCACATCGAGAACGTTCATTTTTTGTCGCCTAAATTCTTTGAAACGCAATGGTGTGTTGTGGGTGCTTCGATAAAGACAACATTTCCAATGGACCTACGCAGTGGAAACGGCCTTTTCTTTGAGCTCGAGGTCGCATTTGGTCTTCTGAAGTTGCTGAAGGATGAAAGGGAAGAGCGCCTTCAAATCGCCACGAGATTCTATTTAAACAAAGACGCGGAATGAGGGACTTCAACCACAACACAGCCAAGGAAGCCACCGCAGTATGCTGCACGCATGGCAAAGCAAGGATAAAATTAGCTACCTCCAGACAAAGGTCTACCGCCAAGTTGATTAATGTCTGTCAGCATTAGAACCCCGGTACCAAATTAGAACAACCACAAGTTCATTAGGCCTACCTCACGGAAGCCACTGCTGCCGCCACTAAGCTAACGCAATAAACTGAAGGCTGTGCCAATGTACGCAAACCCAAGGTCACAAATTGGATGCTGAGTGTCCATAATGTGGATCCGCTGAGCCTCCAAGTAAACGAGGGGAGAAATTTACCTCGAGGTCTGAGCAGCACGACCGTCTGGGCCAGCTCCATTCCATCGAGGGAGACGCGGTAGAAGGGGTCAGAGATCGCAGTGATAACAAGCTCAAAGAAGAAGACAAAGACAACTGAGTAAATTGGCCTTCCACGTGAGAAAACAAACACGCTAAAAAGGACAATTTCGCAGGGCCACAAGACGAAACAAAAAGGCAATGAAGAGGCATACCTTGTTGATTAAATCGGCGTGTTGTGCGTAGCTTGAAAAGTCGTGCGTTTTCACAATCAGCAGGAGCAACTTGACAAGCTCAATTTTCACAGCATTTGTGGTGGATGGCTCGCTACAGAGCAAAGGAATGCCTGCGTGAAACATGAGTTGAGGAGGTCGCCTAGGAAGACGACGCGGCCGTGGTGGCAACAGAACCTACTTAAAGTCAGTCCGGATGAGAGTCAGGATGGTGCCAATGTGCGAGGCCAATTGGCCGGGTAGCGCCAAACCCAGTCCGCGAATGAGGCTGAGAGCGGCCTGATGGCACGCCGGACTCGTCTGCGAAGCAAAACAGCACTGTCTAAGCGGGGAAAGGTTTAATGCGTTTGGCCACACATTTGTTCCACGCCCTACTACTGACACTTATCAGTAGTTCTGAGTTAGCAGTTTGGACAGCTCGCATGGCTGGACAACAAGCAAAAGTTGGTGCCGCGACGTAGATTTCCTTGTTTGCGATTGTGTTGGATTTGCCCATGCTTACTTCTTGCACAACACGCACCAACCATTAGACGGTGTCGTTCTTTACCCGTCATCCCCCCCTCGCCGGGGGTTTGGTCACCGTTTTTAGATTTAAAAAAAAAGAGGTCTGAAATGCCGCAAGCTACTTGACCGTTGACATTCGACTGCACCTGCAGACGCATTTGGGGAACGCCTGATCACCAGCACCGTTGAACGAGCCTCCATGGCTGGAGAACAGCAATCAACAATCTGTCTACCTAAATGCCTGGTCGTTAAAGCTGGCCTTGAGTCAAGTCCTGCGGGACGGTGTTACCTGGAGGACCGCTGCATGAAGCATTGGCTGGGATAGTGGTCTAATCGTGGCTTCATCACTACAACCAGAGTCTGCTTTACTGAAACAGGGCAGTACGACAACATGGACTGTTCTCTGTGCATTGAACTAGTCAAAATACGGATTCCCGAGCACTTGAAGACGTTCACAGACGGCAGTCTATACAACCAGCAATTTCATTCTTCACAGACGCGGATGGATTCCCAGGCATTGGCGCATTCCAGCAATGGAATATCAAAACCCAGGTTCGGTGGTACTGCCCAAATAAGCCCCCACAGGGGTTGATTGAACCAACAAAAGTGCAACCAACTTCGTTGGGTCAAAATTCAGGCTAAAGCGGACTCTGTCAGTGGTTAACTTTGAAAAGCACAGTCGACGAACGCTGTGTAGACCTCGATGTGAGGGCGAGAAGAGTGGAATTTACACCCCGACAAATCTATGGAATTATCGCGTACAAAGTCCTGCAAGAACGAACAATTCCGAGAGCTGGACGTAGGTCAATTAGTCAAGTGGTCAGTGGGACGTCACGACTGGCACCTACCTTGTTCGAAATGCCGCTTCCACGAGACCCTTTGGCGCCATTGGCGGCTGGCGAGCTGATGTATGGATTTATTGACCGGAAAATGGTTGGCATGAAGTGCAGAAGTTGAGCCTGAGGTCTAAATCATATAAAAAACAGGATTTGAGTGGTGCCTATCCTGCATATCTCACCACATCCATTTACCCTCTGATCCCTTTTGAGATGCGGTCTTAATAAAATTATTTCGTTCTACAATCGCCCATACTTAGGGCTCAGTAGCTTGTCGAGGTGTCCGCTGTTAGCAGAACACCACAACTTCCCGTTAACCCATTTCTGTGGAGGAAATTTCTTTAGACAGAAATGATAGCCAGCTAGACGAAGAGACAATATCTTTAAAACGATATATTGCTTACTGTGTTGCAAGAAAGTTTAGTGGGCCGTAGACGCGAATAATAATAATATAACGTTATTCGATATTCAGTGCTGACTACCTCTAGCAAATATGGCGGTCGAATCACGCAATGTCCACGTTACTAACCTCCAGGAATGGAAATAAAAACTGGGAGCGTCAGAGGAAGGAACTTCACACGCGCAAAACGGACCTGACTCCCAGACGCCGCCCCCAGAAACTGACCAATCAATAACCGAAGAGCCCCAAATGGAAAACGATAGAGGAGTGGGAGCTTAAAACAAGTCGACGAGGTGAAATGCGGCTCTAAGGTGTTTCGAGGTTCGTTAGCTTCAGTTGGTTAAATAGCGCACCCCCCCATACATAGCTTCAAATACTTTAGCACCGTAAAACCACGCCAAAACAACGGTCCAACATGTGCACAAGTTAAGAAGTCCGAAGAAAGACGATAATCGCGGCGTTAGGTACGAAGCAGACCTACGTTTTGGGATTAGAGAGACGAGCTGCTAGGTCATTGGGATTGGTTGATGGGATGCAAGTGGCTTTAAGGAGAGAATTCATACATGCGAAAATTTCCAAGCGAATTGACTCAATCCGTTCTAGTAGGATAGAAAAAAAAGAGAAAGCAAGAAATGATTATGCACGTTAATAACATAAGTCCACCCTGTGCGAATCAAATAAGTGCACCCTCCAATCGGAATGCCTGTTGCTAAAATCAGCAATCACTTTTATGAGTTCAAATTAGGGCATCTAGGCGCGAATCTTCGACGACACCTGAATGTGGCCATGTAATCGATGAAAACAAGGGCACACAAAAACGCCGATTCCGCCGAAAATAGCCCCACTCTCATGAAAACGAGAAGTGATCCATGCGCTAGCCAGATTCGAGTAAATAACCGAACTAATGGCATCGTGTTCTCTCCTTTGTTACACTGTTTCGCAGTGTCTTGAGAACCGTCAAAATTACACCGATGCAATTTCAAGGGCAGTTAATTTCACGTGATCAAAGCTTACGCCAGGGTGTCAAAATGCCAGAACTTGAAAGGACAAGCGACCAATGAAAATCAGCAGCCAGATACTAATTGAGTGGGAAAACGCAAGAATCCAACGAACCACAGAACCGTTGGATAAGAACCGGCGTGATTGAGGCGTAGAAGTCTGCCAAGTGCTCGGGGTAGGCCTGGATAAGGGCGTCGATAGTTTTCGCTGCACTTCGTCGAACCTTCCAGGAGCAGTCGTCATCGTCGTCGTCACATTCGTCCGCCGAAAAGTCGTCCTCTGCGTCACTGAATCCGCCAACGTCGTCTTCGTCGACGTCCATCGCTGCTTCAGAGCTAAGCAAGATGAAGCAGTTCAAGGAATTAAGCAATTACAACTTAATTCCTTGAGGCTTAGTGCAGCATGTCCGGCATCAAAGCAAGCAAGCTCTACACCAGCGAGATTTGACGTCAATAAATTAGAAGGCACTTACTCATCGGGGTAATTGTAGTTTGGGTCGTGCTTCAGCAGGCTCAAAAGCAGGGGCACCAGCTGAAGGACAAAATGGAAGGGATTAAGGAAAACAGCGTTCTGTGACCTCTTTAACGCCACATAAAAACGGCTTTAGGATAAAGCCTGGGTAACATTATTTATGTAGACTAAGTTTCGATGCTAAGAACACAAAAGCCGTGACATGACGCTCCTTTTCCAAGCTAGTCAAGATCACCAACCTCCCTCGCCTAGGTTAAAGTGAAGGCAAAAACCAATCTATACAACATAAGCAGGGGAGACGAAACCAACTACAGTGATAGTACCTTGGCGACTTGGTTGTCAAGAAGACAAGGCGATGGACGGGCACTAGTCGAGCGTTGTCGCCGCCGAAGGATAACTTCTAGAATCTGGAGAGCAAGCTCCCGAACCTCGTCAGCAACCTCCTCCAACTCCCCGTCGCCAACGCCTCGCTTTAAGCGAGACAGAAGAAGGCCTCTGGTGGGGTCACCTTGAAGTATGCCATCAATTAGACCCGTGATCACCAAATGTGGCGCCTGAGAAGCCAACACATCGGAGTTCCGACTAAAATCGAATTAAAATTCCTCTACAGAAGGTCTCGATGCTTCAATATCAAAGTACAGACTTCTGATATTTACTGCCTCAGATTTATGACCACACAAATACATTGCTCTGCAGACCAAATTGCTGTAAGACATGTTGCATAACAGCCCTCAACAATCACAAATGGCCGGTTGCATGGTTTGTGAAGATTTCCGAGTTCATACTGAATACTTGGATTTTGTTTCCGTCATAGCTGATTGTGGATTAAAATTACCGTTAATGCATACGAGGAAAATTACAAAGGACGCGAAGAGTTAGCACAAAAACGAATCGGAGATATAAATGAAAATTTCAAGGCAAACTACGAACAACGTCTAAGCTGGAGACAGGTACTTACGCTAAGATAGCAAGGCATTGAAGAGTTATTTTAAAATCTGAGACGCTCATTGGCTGCCGCAATGTCGCCTCGAGGGAAGGGTAGATCTTGAGGATTGTGGCATCATTATCGGGCAGGCCCATTGAACTAGAGAATCGATAGTTGACAAAGAGCAAAAGGGATGAATAGCCATCTTCATAAGCAGTGAAGGCATCAATGGCTTGCATCGAACGCTTCCGCAGGGTTGCGTTTTTGCTACACAACGCGAACAGCAAGGATTCAAGAAGGATGCCATGGAACACCTTGATTTGTGGTCCAAATCTATAAATACAGATGTTGAAAAGGAGCTAAAACTAACAGAAATGCTCGAATGACTAGTCAAGGACTAACTCACGAGAGCAAGGAATGGGTCCGAACTCCAATTTTTAAAATATTTAGTAGGTAAGTAGTTCAAACGGTAGCCGCCTAGATTTTGCTATCAGCTTGAATGAAATGGTGGATAATCACCACATTATTCTAGGGGCTAATGCCCATCCTTGGGGTGGTCTAAAAAGGTCCATCACCTAATTTTGATGGTGTCACGCAAAGATCTTCGTTCGCTGGTTCTTTACCCATCACGCATTCATACACATTCACTAACAAACATAGCCATTCAGTAAACTTTTGCTTCTGTCATGGAATATGGACGGCGAACAGCAGATTTGGAAGTAAATTGCAAGCCACAAATCATAGACTAAAAACTAGACGCCGAAATCACGGTAGGCATTTTACACAGCAAAGAGAATTATCAGTCTAGCAGGGGTAAATCAATTATAACTGCGGCCCTCCAAAATGATGCTTTCAAGCAGTGAATCGGCTTTCTATAACCATCAATTAACAATTTACTATTTCTAAGGGCAAATGAAAAATCTGGTTCAAGTCTCTAAATCTAAATTGTTTGTTGTTCATCCAATTAAATCATAAACATATAACTAATAAGAACATCACTCTTACTTCGACATCAATTCTCCAATTAATTCACAAGCTTCGATCTGGACTATACTGTCGCCTTCGTTACCAACAGCTTTGATCAGAGGAGAAATTAATTCACGAGTCAGGAGAGAAATAAGCTGCTCCTGCCAATCTTGAATCGAATTAATCAAAGATTTCAAAGCTAAAAAGTGAGAGGGGTTAGTTTTACAAGTTGATTCCGATTAAATGTAACTTTGTTAAAGGAAACTGGAGAAATTTATTTCTAACCACAAGTTTACATCACACCACGAAAGCATCAGGATTAAAAAGTAACCTCAAAGAATAGGTTTAGTGAAATTAGATGTGCTCAACAAAAAAACTAACTGTGCCAAAAATAAACAAGTAGGTTATAAAATGAAACATTAAGAGGTGTCAGATTTAACACGTGCTGAAATACAACTCCACAACTTACCTACAGCACAAATGCTTTTAAACATTTCATTCTCGCCCGTACATAATCCCGAGACCAATTCAGTAATAATGAAAGATGCTTGTGATGGGGACACGTTCTGAAACAATATAGAAACTCTACCCGTAATCATGGAAACAATTTCAAATTACGCATTGACAGCCAAGCTTTGTACTTCTCCATGGCCGTCATTAAGAAGGTGCATAACACTCCTCACGAGCTGAAATGGTAAAAAGAAAAAGGAAACACTACAGATTTTTCATAATGCGGATCATTCCACTGTTTGATATTGATTGTACCGTTTTGCAAACCGTTAATCAGGTCATTAAGAGCCATAAACCTAAAATCCGTGTCCGCAGCTGCCATCTAAAGATCTAAATATACGTAACCAAACTATTCATGCCTTTTCAAGTAATGCTGAAACGCCATCAGAACCTGGCATTTTTTCCGAAATTTACGAATGACTTCGGTAACACCGAGCTCTTAGAGCGCGCCTGAAAACTTATTGGTTCGTTCGAGGTGACACGCACTAAAACACATTTGTTTCAGAAACCATTGCTTCAAAAGAAAATGATGTTTTAGTAATTTTTTGAGTAAACGTACCTTCAGCTTAATTAGCCTGTTTTAGTAGACTATATTAATCATTAAAAACACCTTAAGATTAATAAATTGACTACCCAAACCCAAAAGCAACTCGTCGTTTAATTACATTCGATTTTTAACCTTAAAATGGGTGATAATTTACCTCAACGACCTTAGGGTAGGTTTTTCTGTAGCGGCTTCTATCGATATAAGTCTGTGAAAAGTTCATAGGTTCTTTTTTATTTGTGACTAATCTGTGTAAATAATAAATAATCCGAATAAATTATCAACGGAATCCACAGGACTCATGGAGGCATTGAATAAATGTGCAAAATCTACTCAGTCTGCTGTTTAATTTTTTTCTCATTAGATAATATTTTTTAAGGTTTTCCTGGATGAAGTCGATCCCCCACCCTCGTTAGTGCTTTATTAATATTTCGCTACGAAACGCGGATAGCCTAAAGAGTGTAAGAAGACAAAAAAGATTAAAAGCATCTTGTATCTGTTCGTTTTTGCCTGCTCCTAGTAAAAGTAT
>UXSR01005726.1:0-18708 GCA_900604375.1 Mesocestoides corti
TATAATAAAGTACAACTATCCTACTTAAGGCCTATATTCAGTAAATTTTTCAAACAATCAATTGGCAAGAAAGCACATAGCTACGGACAATACTTACACTAGGTACGCTTTAATTAGAAATCAAATCCAATCGGGGAAAAATGGAGGTCAATTATTAACAGGGCCTGTATTATTGTTGCATTAAAAATAACGTAATAGGCGCAAACGCAAGAGCAAAAAGCTGTGAGATGCAGCTTTTTGGCTCCGAGTGCCGGATTAGGCAAGCGCGTAAATAGGAAAAGGACAAAAGTGGGAAACCGACAATGGGCGAAAATTTTTTGACTAATCTTTCTGTCCTACTTCGCTCAAAAGAGGGCGATCAAACGCGCACATTAACGCGGACGGGGACAGCAGGGGCACAAGAAGCAAGACTTTTGGTTTTGAGGTGGCAGTGGCAACGGGCAAATGTCAGTGTGTGTCTGGGCCGGCGAGGGATAGAAAATCGATGGAACTTGCGGGTAGGTAATGCGGCGTACACACATGGATTCATTGGGTGCTTTGTCCTACAAACGTTCTATCGGAGCTGCCTTGCGGAAGCCATCACCTTCGGAAACGTAACGCTTACGAGACCTGAAACGACGGGAAGTTACAAGTTCAGCTAAATATGCCACAAATGCATTAAAGGACTTGGGTAAATACTGCTAATTACCCAAGGTACAACCGTATGCTAGGTAAAGGCAGGTACCCAGACTTAAGAATATACAGAAACAATACTCGCGGCAGGTCTCACACACACACACACACACACACACACATTTAAACGAGCCTCAAGCAATTGCATGGTTCTCACACAGTGTTACATGGAAGCACATTCCAATAAATACCCACATTTAGCCTCGTGTTCGCCCGGAGGACGGGACACGAAACCAATAGAAATTGATTTAGTGTAACAATGATCGACTTGCGCTACATAAAAGGAGACGGAAAATTCCGATAATTTCGAAAAGCTGATTATAGAAAGATAGAGGGAAATTATGCTACACTATATAAGTTCTAATTGGGCTAATGAAGCCCCCGTTGCGCTTCTGCCGCCTTATAACAGAAAAATATACGTACTTAACATGAACCTACGAAAAAACTAGATTTGAAACACTTCTTGCTTTTCATAAAGGTTGATTAGTCATTATCAAGTCTAGTAAACTATAGGTATTGACATTTTCGTTGAGTAGATACATTTATATAGTGACAAGTTTTCAAACACAAGGTCATACCGGTAATAAAAAATGAAGATTATGAACAAAAGAAGCTAACCACAATAAATAACCATAGCTTAGATACAGCCTGTGTCGAAAAAAACGTAACGTAAGGCTGAACCCCAGTTTCAGTTGAGTTTTAGTTCTGGTAAAATAAACTGTGACGTGAGATAATTTTGTGAATCGGGAAATTCTCTATGGGACAGTTCGAGCTAGGACCAAATTCACAAAATCAAGTGGGAAATCAATACCACACGCAAAAATAACTTAGCTATCAACAACTATTCAACTACGTTCATTAGTCCATGTAACAAACTATGACACATAATCCAACAAAATTTCTGGATAGATACCGAAAACATGATTATTAACACAATGAGAACCTAACCTGGCAATAAAACAATGAATCAACATCGGGTTTATGTCGAGCCCGCGCCGATAACGGGGACCAATGAGGAGCACTCAATGCATTCGACAATTATTAAGACTTGTGATTTATCCTGTAGGGAACACAAGAACCTAACGTGTTTGCATGTGCTACCAACAAGCCTCCCAATTAGACGAAGAAATGCGTTACGAAATAACCAATAGGCCTGAATGGCACCCACTTTGCGGGCATCTCGTTGACAATCTTCTGTGGCATGAAGCCGGCCTTGACAGCAGCACGCAAGAAGCGCTCCAGAAGGACATGAGCAACGGGCTGGTCCTGCTGGATTTCCGGAAGTTCGGTATAAACTCTCTTTACACCAGTCACCAACTGATCCAGACTGATCACTACTGAACTACACAACTTGTCTAGGAGGCGGAGAATGCGGTTCATTACCACTTGATCACCCTCGTGCTCGAGAACCAAGAAGATAGCCTGAAAGGAAAGAGGAATGATGGCGTGTTTATGCCTTTAGTGAAAATAGTAATGCTGATTCACTGGCAATACGCAAGATTTTGGATCGCATTAAAGCAAGCATTCAGATCCCATGGCGCGCCGAAAAGTGATCCGCCTGCTTGACAATTCTTTTTTAAGGTTAAGCGAGTAATTAAAAGAATGGGCAACATGAACGACTTCGAAGACCGAATTTTACGAATTTAAAAAAAAAAACATAATTGGCACTCATGGAGAGATTCACTAAATTTACCTGATAAACTAATTCGTGATGAAAATGTGGCGAATCAAGTTCCTGAAGAGAAGAAGTTGCTTCTTCAAGATTGTCACTACTCAGGTAATCCTCCAATATACAGGAAATTTGTTTCATCAGCATAGTAGTAACACGTTCATTGGGAGGAATGCCCCAGACAATGTCCAGGTGACGGTAGGCGTGGCTAAGCGTAAGCAGAGTTTCTGCTTTGTTAATTGCCATTAGAGCATAGTTTATAGGTGAATCACCAGCCGGCATCATATTTCCAGTTCCATCACAGGCGGAACTAAAGCCAGAACTGCTCCGTGTGTTGGGACCAGCGCTCCCTACTAGACCAGTGCTGTCACGACGTGATGCTATACGAATTGGAGGATGAGCCGTATCGGAGACGACTGGCGGCGTTCCAGATGGTGGCATAGCAGCATTCACCTCCTTATATTGCTGAACAAACTTCGGTGGTAGAATGTCGTCAGCAACGGCGCGAGCGATGAAACGACCCACATACTACAGCAAATAATAAGTGCTCTTTTCTGACGGATGAACAACAAAAGAATAGCATAAGCCACTTACTTCAGGAGCCTTAGGGACATCGATGACAATGTCAGCCATATCATCAAGAAGTAATTGAAAGCCCTGTTGCATGACGGGCATACTGATTACTTTACCGCACATCTCGGATAGGAGCTCTGAGGTCAGTTCACAATGACCCATCTTGTGTTGTAACGCAAGGTTAATGGCCAAAGAGGGCAAGCGCCTGCGCTGCAAAGGCGTAATTGCGATTTCCTTCAACCCATCCTGTGGACAAGAGTAAATTTCAGGGACATGTAGGAAGGTACCATAGGTACATAAAAGTGATTTTAGGAAACAAGCAATAGACAGACGAGAAATATTTAAAAGCACTAAGACTTACGATGACTTCACCAGGTTTGCAATGGTCATAATATTCGCGAACCAGGGAAGAGAAGTATTCATCAAAATCGTCATCAGACAAAACGACTTTTACGGACTCAATAACAGACGGATCCTAGAAGCTATAAGAATAAAAACAAAGAACCTCTTCCTCGGACTCATAATCAGGGTCGCCATAATCGAGTTCCAATTCGTCCAACTCATCACTTACGCGAATCCAGACATCCTTACCAGTATCTGAGTGGAGATAGATAAAACAAAATCCGCGTACTTTTCTTTGACAGATGCTTAGGGCCGTTGCGTGACTTCCGACTATTTTTCCCGTATGGGGCCCTATTACCACAAAATAGTCTCTGAGCGCTGGGAGTAGGGTTTTCCGATGCTAGAGTCAAGCCATTTAATCCGGCGTGGCTGATAGAATTGTAGTGCGTACGCTTCTTCCGTGACATTCTGGGATTCTGCGGTCTTACATTCATGTTGTCGCCAACGAAATTTTGTTTTTGCCAAGTCATTTCACCCGACGATTCTTCGCCGCTGGCTTCCACACCAGAGCCCTCATGTTTACGCTCAGGTTCCGACATATCTTTGTAACTGATTTTTTTAAACGAGGCAAGAAAGACGACTGGTAATTAAAGGAAGTCAAATCGTTATTTCAAGCGGCTTCAACAAAAAAAATAAGTTTTAAGATGCACAATACAACCAAAACACGACAAAACAGGTATCAAAATAACATTTATTTGCGCGGTGATAACAGCCGAGATAAACAAAGCCTTTGTTTGAACACACGGATGATCGAGGAAGAAAAATTAGGAACCAAAAAAAGTTGCTTTCTCATCATTAAGTTTAATTATTGTAAGGTTTATTAGAGCGATTTGGTCTCCTAGATATCTAATTATTCGGGACATAATAACTGAATTCCATTAGGACGGATATAGTGAGGGCAGATATAAACGCACACAGACAAAAAATTTGTTTGAGTGACTCTGCTAAACATCACATATATATAGACCAGTTAGAAGGCTAAGTCTGGTCCATATGTAGATCAGACTTCTGATCATCGTGACTATGTGCTTTCTTGCCAATTGATTGTTTGAAAAATTTACTGAATATAGGCCTTAAGTAGGATAGTTGTACTTTATTATAGTTTAACCGGATGTTGGAAATGGACGTTAATCCTTATTTCAGAGATCTTGCCTCATGGGTAGTTAGACCTTCTTTTGTGGACCGTCCCTTACAGTTCCATTGCAGTTTGCAAGTGTTTCAACAAAAAAACGCTTGATATCTTTGATTTGCCAGCTTACCGAAAGTTTGCTTTCTTAAAAACCGCGTTAAGCGTTCGTGAATAGCCGGTCTTGTTACTTGTGGGTAGCGGTATGCCAAAATATTGAGTGTTAATGTTAATCACTGTTAGTGAACATCCTGGTCATTGCTGCTTCCCTGGTCTTTGGAGCCGCATGCAAGGCTACGACATGATAAGTGTCCTGGCGCTTTACCATAGGCCTAGTTGCCATGTAGGGTACCATCAATTGGGGTGGTACTAACAAAAAGTGAAATTGTGGCAACTACAAACATGGACACTCGATATAGTACTTTTCGAAGTAAAGTTGCCTTGTGTGCTATTATGGGGATCGGACATTTTTACTTCTGATTAATCGTTGCACTCCGACGATAATGGTGATGATGACGATGCCTGATTACACATCCACAAGGCTCGGGGTTAAACGTCAAGCCAATTACAGGAACAGCAAAATTGAAAGACTCGCGTGTCATCTCACAGATTGTGTCCCCAACCGAAGTGTAGACTACTGCCCCAATTCGGTTGTTGTTCCAATGGTTGTGGGAACGATGGGGCCAGAGTGGAAGGTCCATCCCAGGGTGAATAACGTGGAAGTTTCCTACGTGAAGGTATTTGAGATCTGGGCACCTCCAGACGTTAGAACAGAAGCTAAATGAGCAAAAACAAGCCATCAGGTAGTCGATGTGGGCTTGGATGTAGTCGAGACCCATCGGAATGTTGGAAGGCGTATAGCCGTAAATTCATCTTGAGTTATTGATGTAGAGAATGTTGTCTGTTGAGCAGCCTGGTTGCAGTTTATTTCGACTGAGGCTCAGAGCAAAGCACCAAAGTAGGTTTAACGACATGAATTATGTCGTAGCTTGTCTATGACTTGTGGTGTAGAAATCCGGGACTACATTTGATTAGGCTTTGCGCTAGCTGTTGTTCGTGCAGCAGTGGCTGAGCTGATAGCTAATCTAAGGCAACTTCATCCAATTCAACCTTCTGTGGGTTATAGCTTCTACCTCAACCAAGTCTTCATCGAAATCATGCCTTTGATTGAATATGGCGTTTCACTCAAATACCGATGGGCTCTTCGTGGGAAAAACCAACAAGATGGCTGCGTGCAGCCATTTTGGGCAAACGACAATATGGGAATCGGTCTGGCTGGGTCTTGATAAGTCAATTCACTTTACTAATCGTTCACCGTGGTTACAGATTGCGTCGTCAGTGAAGGCACTCTTTGTTTCAATGCAGCGCTGATTGCTGTTTGTTGATTTGAGACCACCTCTCGCCACTAAATATAATCGGTAATGTTAAAATAAAAGCTAATGAGGGTATCATCACAAATCATGCAATTTTTCGATCGACAACCGACGAAGCGTGTCCTGGAGCACGTAAACCTAAGCACTGGAGGTCCCCAAGGGTGCTTGGCTTTCTGCACACCCACAATCTTCCTCTCCATATTGCGGTGACAACGCATGTCTAAGGTGTCATGTAATTCTTCCGGGGCAAAAGCGAGCCCATGAACGAAATGCTCCCATTACTGCATGCACAGGCACTCCATGCACACAGCACCTCCGAACGCCTCCATTGCGTGCACAAATTTGCGCAAGCAGAAGTCACATGATCCAGGTCGACGCCACACCCACCACGCAACTATCAATCCACACATGCACAGGCACGTCTACACCACCCATTCAAGAAACATTCTGGTGAGCTCGTCCATGTGTTCCAGCCACAAAAGTCGCCTTTACTTATATGAACCCAATACCTTCGTCATGCATTCTGTGGTAGATAACAAAGGCGGTGCATGGCGCAGTAGCTGAGCTTCCGTAGCTTAGAAGTGGATCGCTACTAGTGGTAAATTCGGTTCCTTTTAAATTCTCCAAGAACCTTTCGTAATGCGGAAGTTAAAATGACCACAATCACCCTTGGAGCTGTCATGTATTGGCAGTGACATTTACAGACACTTGAAGTTTGCATTTCAATTAATGGTGAAATAATAGGCTTTGTGGTCAGTCTGAACAAGAACATGTTTGCCAAACAACTTTGCCCAATCTTTGATACATGGATTACCACAAATAAATCGACATTCCAATTCGCTGAAGTGATCGAGTGTAAGAATAATGCGAGTGCAAATTGCCAGATTTTCCGATCTTTACTACTGATGAACAACCACTTCAGCGTTGGCAGCCGTTTGGCGAGCCAACAATTTCTAGTTTGATGCAAATGTTTTGGTTCCAACACGAATGTTGTAGCCTTGACCTGCTCTGCCTGATGTTTACGCAGGTCTTTTCAAACGTAGTTTTTTTTTGAAATTATGAAAGACATTGAATTAAATAGAGAGAACGCTTCTCTGTCGTACAAAACAGTCAACCTTATTAAGATATTTTAATCCGTTATCAATGAAACTCAAACAATTCGATTAAGATCATTTCTAAGTACCTGACTGTATCAGTAAATAATCAGATATAATTGACGCAATACGACGTCGCATGGTGCTATAATGGATAATGGTGCTATAATTGACGCAATACGACGTCGCATGGTGCTATAATGGAGTAGTCGATGTCTGAGACAGCCCTACATGTCCCTAAAACTCCATCAGATCAATGTGAAGCAAATGCAAACAATCTCATCATCTAATACACCACATCGGATTATGTTAAAAGTGATTTGTAAATCTGGGCTCTTCTCAGGTTCACATGTCAGACACCATCACATTTACTGGCATTATGCTGCGACATAGCTTGCTCTAGTTAACTGGATGCAACTTTAAAGCAGCTGCGCCTATCAAATCGGCAGAAGCACCAGCCAGACACCGAATTTCGACCTGTTTACTTGGAAACCGCGCGCATTCAGTTGGATTCTGTCCATATAGTTGAAAGGGAATTTCTTCGATCGTAATTGCCAAGGCCATCTGAGTCCATGTTCAGTCGAATTACAAATCTTTGAACGATCACTTCTGAAACATCGTTGTGAAGGACACCTCAAGAAGCCCCACGGTGGCAAGGTTTAATTATGTATCTGGGTCAGTAATATTTTGCCCAATGCAAACACACTTCCTTCTTCCGGAAACAGTATCGTAGGAGCATATTGTTTTATTGAATAATGGTTCTTTATCTAGGTAATAAAACAAATGGTCAGTATTATGGTAATACATACACCCAGTCCCTTTTTTCTTATGTTGATCGTGCCTTCTGTGCATTTGGACTTAAATCGAATTTTTCCCGAGAATGGATCGGTATGTTAGGGGATATTTCGGGCGTGTTTCAACACGCCTTTTTCGGTCTCACATTTACCACCGTCGTTGTGTTGACAAATAATATCTGATCTTTATGTATTATTGTATTATTTTCGTCAATTGATGACCACCGTTTTCGAGGAAAGGTTCAAATATGCCATTCTTATACGCTTGCATTACACACTTCTGGCGACAAGTTGCAGCACGTGTCTTCGTCGTGCAATATCGTACACATTTAAAATAGTACATGTATTCATTGGAAAGCAGGAGATCTCAAAGGGCTCGATATCATCCAGTTTACATCACGCTCAAAATCCTTTTCACGTACGCCTTAAACATCCTTAATGATCACCAGCTGGAATAAATGAGCTCAAGGCCATTCTTT
Source organism: Mesocestoides corti (assembly GCA_900604375.1). Lineage (NCBI taxonomy): Eukaryota > Metazoa > Platyhelminthes > Cestoda > Cyclophyllidea > Mesocestoididae > Mesocestoides > Mesocestoides corti. The sequence goes on from UXSR01005726.1 coordinate 8,183, forward strand.
GGTTGAAGGTCAGAGAGTAGGCGTGTTGTTTTTCAAAAGTGCATTGTTAGGTTTACCTGTCACAAACGGAAGAGATCAGATGCGACTGGGGCTTTGTGAGAAACCACTCACCCAAAATGGATTAAGGCTTCGACAACGCTTGATTACTGTAACTCTTCAGACAACAGGGATCTCAATCTTTGAACAGGAGCTGGAAATTCGAGGAAAGTGTTTGCCATTGAATCCTTTTTAAAATCAACCAGCGCTGGGTGAAATTGTGCACATTGTGTTTAAATTGAGAAAGTCTAATGAAAAGATACCGGTGATTCTAACTTTCAAACACATTCCAATCATTTCTGTGTCGTAATGTTTCAAATATGCAGAAATGTCTATTCGACTTAATACTGAAGTCTCAAAACTAGAATCTAAACTACCATATATAACCTAATTTTTGCAACGATCTAAGGGGACTAACTATTGGTATTGACCGTCACGTTATACAATGCATACGAAAATATGACTGAATTTCGGAAAAATCAAGACACATTCACGTCAGGTGTCTTGAAGCCAAAGTTTTGAACTTAATTAATGCAAAACAAATTTGGTAATATGCGTTAAAAGGACCGTCGGTGGTAGACGTGTAGCGGATTACAGGCGATCGCGCCTGAGTTAACCCTGGTTACCGACCTGACGGTGACAATTGCTCAACCCCTTTTCATTTGTTACTGTATCAGACGCCTGTCATCCGTTCACTCATGCACACTCTAAGACACACTGGGCTGGCGTGGCGCTAATAAACGTTCGTGTCCTCTGTCGCCTCTTTTTCCACTCTTCACGGGTTGTTTCGGGCTGTTAACTAGAGGGTTGTAAGGTAGTGCTAGACCATAAGCCACTACAGACGTTTATCTCAATTAAGAATATGATAATGCTGCAGTGTTATGAACTCTGACTTTTTTGAAACACTTGTAAACAGGTGATCGGGCTAATATTACTGCCTGATTTGCCAGGGTGAATGGTCCTTCGTGATGCATCACATCACGAATTGTTTTGCTTGCAACCAATGGGGTTAAATAAAAAGGGAAATCGAAAACGCAGACCTGCCCGTACTAATTCATCCCATATGAACATCAACAGTCCTGTTCTCAGTTGAACTCAATGTCCCAAACACAGCTTGTGCTTTCAGGAATGTCACCCACCGACAGGGAAAAGTCTGATGGGTGATGGGATGGGATGGTTGTGCAAATGCTTTCGGTGTCACTTCAGATACTGGGTAAAAGGATATCTTAAAATCAATAAGACCAGAATCTAGTATTGGCATGGTTTCTCGATTCGAAATGTTGGTATAGACTAACCGTTTAAACATGCAATATTCGGCATTACTCTTAAACACCAAAGGACAGACAACATGCACGTCAAACTGTAATGGCTTGGTATCAATTACAAATTCTCGTCATAAAACGTAAAAAAGAATTGCTAATATCTTCTATATTTTGAATATAATGCTGAACACGAGTGTAAGGGCACTATATTTGCAGTATTGCTAATTTCTGTCCAAAACTGCACAATGCCCTGTAGGAACCATTCCATATAACATTGTTTTTGAGCGCAATCACGTCGTCCCTGAGGTCCAAAGTTATTTCTCAATGTAAACTAAAAGGTAAATGCTGAACGTTTGTTATTCCAGGTAGTGCCGACATTACCCTGATTCCAAGAACAAGTGAAGACCAAGGAACAATCAAGGAAGCAATGGTTCTCCAATTTTGCGTATTTTTCAACGCATATTTACATGTTTTCTTTTGCCCGCAAATAATTAATGGCTGGAAGGATTACGGACTAGGAGTTGTACACTGGTGTAAGAGAACACCAGGGTTAAAATTTTAATTGACAAAGTTAAGGGATCTTTACGATTCGCATTTATTTCAACAGCCGTATTCTACCTGTCAGACAGACGTACTCAAAATAGCGTGTTTGAGGTACCGATAGAGCAGTGATGCTGATCCCAAAATGTGGACGCTTTCGTTGGTACAAAAATGGCCACTAACTCAAGAGACAGCTATTAGCCCGTTGGTTTACAATAGCAAATTTACTCTGTTAATCGGACGACAGGATAGATAGCCGTTATCTGAAGCTCAAAATAAGTCAAAGTAATAATTCCGTTGATACATCAAGCCTTATGTTCAGCGTCGCTCATACTTTGTCACAAAAAGCGTCAATTAACATTGAAAATGAGGCATTCAAGTGCTGTGCACATGACTATGTAGAGATACGCACTCATAAAAGTGCGCAGCTGCTTGTTGTGCCGATACAAATGCCACCCAAAATCTGTTGAAATCGCCTGACAACACAATGAGAGGATGAGGTTGACAAGATACGTCTGATACCCATCATAAGCTGAATTATGCAAGCTGATAACTTCTAGAACCAGCCTACTGAAATGAAAATGTATGCTAAAAAACTACCGTGCATAATCCAACAAAACTCCTGAAGTGATGCTTTGTTTAAACTGTTAGCGGGTGTACACACCAATCCTTCATTCCTATATCAGTTTCTCGTATCATTTGCTATCCGAGTCAAATTACAAAGTAGATTTTCGATAGTTTGTTTTTAATATTTTCGGTTTCATAACCTCCGATTATTTTGACAATGTCGCGCTAGGGAATGAAATCATTGATGAGAATTGAACTAACCATAGCTAAGTTTAGTGGTACATGTGCCTTAATACATTGCCTATGGTGGCTACTTTTCAAAACATCTTGTAGGATTTGCTTTCCATGTAAAACAAATGTCAAGAGTGAAGTATTATTTATCGTTTATTCCGAACAGCCTCTGGCAACGCTTTCAACAGCATGGCAAATCAGATGTATGTGGAAAATACCAATTCAGTGCCCGACAATGAGGACATGCAAACAATCTGCTATTCATTTTGAGCCTGATTTAAATAATATTTTTCTTTTCAGGGTTAGGAATATTAATACCCGTTGAATGCAAACTGAGAAAACCTGAATTATTCCAAACCGGCTATGAATTCCCCCAATGGTCATCTTGAGCCAGATTTCTAACTTATAAATTACACTTTATATGTACCCTTCATTGACGAAATCCTACTTTGCACACCAGCAGATTTAACTTTTCATCCAACAGCTATGCATTTAGACCTATATTTAGTCCATATTCAGAATTTAAGAATCTTATACTTCTCTCATCTATCCACAACAGTCAGGTAGTTGAACCCTTAGGAAATTGCATCATGCCAACCAATGCAATCTTCTAATATTCGGGTCGTCACATTTTGTTTTGACCTGTCATGAGAATCAGAATTCTCAAAACCCAACCCCAAACACATAACAACGGCCTTACAGAGCCATGCACAAAGACATATTTGATTGAATGCGAGTACCTAAATAAACACGTTTAGTGTTCAGTTATTTCAGTTCAGTCGTTCAGTTTATCACCAAAAAAGAACAACAGCTGTGGCATAGTGTTTGGGGTTGGAGGAATTGAATGGACGCAGCCTGACGGACGGTTGTGGATTATGGTACGTCAATAAAGCCTGCTATATCGTGTCTGCCGTCTTTATGTTAGGACTCAGGTTTTCTTCACACTATAATGCAACCTAACTTTTTAAAAATTAATGCCGTAAGGCCTCTGATACCTTGTATATTTTGGCACATATGTGTGTCGTAATACAGAACCAAGTTTTACGCATTAGCCGACTCATATTGTCCTTTGGGGTTTTTAAAACCATTACTAGCGGTAGAAAATAACCCGTAAAGAAGGATCTTAGTGTACGAATCGGGAGTTATCCCGGATTAAATCTGAGGGTGAAAGCGGGTTTTTAGACATTATTTGTCACGAATGGCTTTGGCCTAAATGGGATTAACGAGTAACTTACGCTATAGTTTGGACCTAGAATATCATGCTTTGCGTAAATTAAATCACGTCATGTCCAATTTTCGACAGGCGCTGATTGTGAATAAAGCTTCACCATATTAAACGCGATAAAATTAATGAAATTTCTTCGGGAAGTCTTTGTACAACTTCCAGAATTAAAATTCATGGAGTTCTGTCAGCTAGGTGTAAAAGTAGTATCCGCCTACAATATTTTTATTAAAATAAAATAGTGACGATATCTCAGCAAGAAGCGGTGATGGTGCTGGCAATTGGCTTTGTGAGGTCAGAGATGGATCAATATAGCCATTTCATGTGTTGACATCTGGGGAAGAATCACAAGCGTCGGGCGCTTCTCACGCTCAGGCGGTTTCAGTGATGTATTGGCATGAATACAAGCTATTGTTACCAGACTAGAATGCCAGACAGGTTAGCATGAACCATCTTAGAAGCGATACAATGTGCTGTTGCGGTTGATTTAGCAATCTTTTCTCACCACTGAAAAGGTAACTCGAAATACTATTAAAATACGAAACAGATTTATTTGAATATTTAATTGACTTTGTGTATCTTCAGCAGCCAGATTTTTAAGGGTAGATTTACCGTGGCATCTAAACTTTTTATTGCGTGATTTGATGTCAACCATGCTTGGGATAATAAAGCTGGCATTTCACACAATTTTACTTGAAGTGAATCGCTAGGGCATACGCGCAAGTAAAGCTATCTCGTAATTTGATTGGTGTCAATAGCTCACCTCACCTTTCGTTGGTCGCTGTTCACAAGCCCTCGATAATCACACTCACGCACCCTCACGAAAGAACGTACTTGGCTGGCATGACGCGAATAACCGGTCGAATCCGCTGCCACCAGTCTTGTCACTGGTCTCAGGTTGTTGCAGCCAGATAATCTACCGAGGTTTTAAAGTACCGCTCCAAACACCACAAGCGATTTAATAGGGCTTTAGAATCAATTCACGTAATATCCTTGGGCTCATTCTCTAAGAAACTGACAACTTACTAATCAGTTCCCGATGGCCTTCGGTGAGCCAACAAATACCATATCTAATTTTTTCCCCAGGATTTAGTCTGGAATTATGCTTTCGGATAAAATGATTTACAAAAATGATGCAAGCATGTACACGACAGTAATAAAATGATTTCCACCATACGAAATTTCGGTAATAACCTATTTTTCCCCCTTTCAGAACACATTATTGAAATAAACTGTCAGAGGCAATCAAAGAAACTTGAATTAATCATCATTGTACATAGAGTTGGAGCTGCGTGGTCATTCGGGGTAAATAACCGAGAGCGACGCGTTACAGCACCGGCCTAGGATAGCAGACCACTCAAACAAACTGGACCAATGAGAAAACAGTGACTGAAGCAACTACCGGTGCCTTTCAGAGTCACTTAGTAACTTGCTAAAGTGGCCAGTGAAATTACGTGTTGCAGGCTGCGTTCGTTCGTCCCAAACTATTGATCCGAGGCAGCGTGACTCGGTTACTGGAATTACAGTTGCTTTTTTTCACTTCAGGGTGGTAATAATTCGGCGTTAATGAGCAACTTAAGTATACATTGAGTTGATGGCTATAATTTGACCCTCAAGTTTCAAGACTGCTTCAACGTAGGGCGCAATCGACTTAGTAAACTCAGGATTTATTTGTGCATGTGGCCATAAGCCTTTTTGAGGTTGGTTTGTCACAAAACGCCATATAATTACTCATACGGACTCAGCAATTTGCCACCTAAGGATTCCATGTACGGGGTCCTTTGTCAGGAGTGCAACTGAGCAAAATAGGACTTATGGGGACTCCAACTGCACTAATCTTGCACTGCGCTTACGCTCCATTCAAGGTTTAGCAATGTTCATCCACGCCTCGCACGTCTCTTGCCGCCACCAGTGTGAGGCCAACATTCTCGCGTTCATACGCGTCCCTAATTTATTAAATGTCTTTTTGTTTTCTCCCAACTCCAAGACGTGGAGACACACGTTCAACCACACAAAACGATCACGCGTATAGTGAACCAACCAACCCAACCCTTTCCAGCAATTATTCCCCCGCCCCAATGTCGTCAACACGGGCGTCGGCGTTGTTTATTAATTCCCAAGTAGCGTACTGTAAGAAGGACATGTTAGGGGGTGACAACAAACTGGCCAAGTGGCCAATGCCTAAATCATAAATAGAATTAGACGAGGAGGAAATGCAGTAAATGGATTCAGACCCCAGAATAGAAATGGGTTTTAAGAGAATGGCGTAGAGAGTAAACTAAGTTATGCAGTAAATTGCAGATGATTTCCTGCTTCATTAAGTGTAGACAATTCCTCAAGATTGATTGGCATAGGAACAATCGGGCCTTGAATGCCACTAAGTGGCAAAAACAGTGAAGCAGCAACCCAATGAAGTGAATTTGCCTGTAGTTTGAGTTTCACTGCAAGACGCGATTTATTCGACCCAACGATACTGCTGTGAAAGGCACACGCCTGAAGGTCGGTGCGGGTCTCGTACAGACAAAGAAGGGTGCTGCTTTAGGACGGGAGTCCCATGGGCTCGCTTTCGGATTTTAAGTGTGCCAGTAAACGTGATTCGATAAAGTTAGTTATTGTTTCCACGAAAGTTAGATCAAATTAATTCTCGAAATATACCTGCTTGCTTGTGGTCGAGTCAGTAGTCGAACAATTTTAGCATTTCGGCCTATATAAGTTGAATTTATCTGTTTCAATACCAATTGTGTTCATACTTCCTAAATAGTGCTTCATTTCAGGGTACAATCGCGGTCTCATTATGGATGAACTCATGCCCTTGTGTCCAACTGCTCTGGGAGGAGTTGGACACATGACCTCCAGTGATCCAACCATGCCATGCACCATGGTCAAAACCTCGAAAACGTGGCTGGATGACCTTGTAAATGTCACCTGATGTGCGAAGTTCACATGGCATTCAGAGCTGAACCAAAAGGAGTTCATTTTCATGCGGGAGATTTAGGTCATTTATTTGCATTGAAACAAGATGCTAACAAACATGGCTTACCAACTCAGACATGGTTGTATCAAAAAGTAGCCGTAGAGATTGTAAAAATTTTTTTTTTAGGTCCAACCAAGTTGTGGTTAAATGTCAAATCGTTGAGCATTTCGTGCTGCCTCATCCCATCTCTACTTTACCTTTTCACGAATTAGCATTATAGAATGTGAATTAAATCAAAGTGACCTAATTAGCATGTCTTATAGGTTTCCATGAAACAAAGTGGACACCTCGCGCAATGCCCCCAGATCTGGACTTCCGCTATCTTGCCATACATCGAGTTATGAGGCCTACTAACTCTTCTGACGATGGCGCCATTCGTAATTCGATTAGGTCAGGTTCATGCGACAAGTTCCTCATTTGTGTGAACATCCCTTACGGTGTTTGCTCTATTCCCAATAATATCCACTTTAAGATACTTAATCATTTTTGATAATAATAATGATAATTTGATTTGGAGTATAACCACTGCCGATTTCATTTCCATTGAGATTAGCAAAGAAATACGATGGTGGCTCCAATTTCTACGGTCGCTTTCAATGAGAACATAAAGTTGCCATAGCTGGGAGCAACTTGAGGCCGTCCTGCCAAGATGGTAAGAGATATATCAGTTCAATTTCAGCTATCAAGTATCAGGTACATGTGTGCACATGTTTTATTTTACCGAAACATGCACGCAAAGAAGCCTAATAAATTAACACGTGCTAACGTTTCATAGAGTTTTCGTTGGTGAGGTGTTGACAGCACTTGTGAGGGCAGTCTTATGTGTTTTAGGGCTCTGAGGCCTTTAATTGGTCAATACAAAACTAGGGTCCACGCTTTCACGTTATCCGCAAAATCCAGGGCTCAAGGTCACGTGACTCTTGGGTGTGCACGGCGCGTGCACAGCCAGTGTGCCGCGCACAGAGCGCCTTCACGTGGCCGAGCTGCAACGCGGGTGTCGCTCACTGCATGAAGCCACAGCCGCCAGGCAGTCGTGTTTGCCATGACAAAAAATTAGCTTCGAATGCGGATGTCAACAGGTCCGCAATAAGCTACATCAACTATGGAATATATAGACGATCTTAGTCAGGAAAACAATTAACTTATAATGACAAATAATCGATTTCACCAAGATATACGTTGAAATTAGAAATTTAGCTCGACTACCAACTTACATGGATAAATGTACTACCGCTTGTAAGATTCAGGGAATCATGTTCATATATTTGATGCATTATAAAGCGTAACCTAGTGGAAGATGCCTGTCGTGTACTACGGGAGATGACAATTAACAATAGTGTTTATGGTAGGCTTTGCAAATGAGGTCTCTCAAAATGATGGTGAACTCAAAACGCATTCAATAAATTTGTGAATTATAGTAAACGAAGAAACGAAAATCCATTGTTTTGGTCAGACAGGTTAAGTCCACCATGTCCCATGTTTCAAGATTTATTTAACGTCAAGTTTGGTGTCTAAGGCGTTGAGATCTTGAACCACGCCGGGGCCACTGCGTGAATCTAGGCCGAATACGTTACCTGTGTTCGCGATAAAATAAAGAAGACCGGAGTGGAGAAATGCACAACCGTTTACTAGACAGCTCAACCAAGTTGTTTCGTGTACAATTACGGTTCAGTGAACATGTACAAAAATAAACGCAGCTGTCTGTGGGGTCACATGACTAAAACGGGTGGAGGTGAGACACGCAGAGTGGTTCATGAACCAGTGGCCTCACGTGACTGACAGGCAGGTCGTGTGCTGGAAGCTGCGAGGACCGGGTTATTGGACATGAATCAACACGAATCCCTACAGTCTTAACGAAGGTTACAAGCAGATGAATTCATTCAGCGTACTTACAGCTTGCAAGTACTACCCTTATTATCAAATGCAAAAGGCAGTCATTACAAACGAAAGCCGAACCGAAGCCAAAGCGAACAAGGGGTGGCGCAGATGTAATTGGACCCTGTGAAACGAACTAGATAAAATCCAGATGATGTAACTTAAGACAGCTCTTTGTGGAGAATTAATTTACAGAGTATCTCGTGATAGGTCATGTTTTACTGCGAGGGTAATCTTGTAATGAAGGTGTTATGAAAAGTAGTAATCAACATTGCTGCCACAATCAAACGCACCATCCTCTTTTCGCGGCGTCCCCGTCGTTTATACGGCCACCTCTGTGCAAATACCTCCCATGCCACTCAGATATTTGCACATTTACTAGTACATTCGAACTCCCTCGCATGTCCCTCGTTGGCAGGCACGGAATTTATGAGAGCATACGACCTTGAGTAAACAATAAAGGGTTGTCATTAAATCGGTAGCTGCGTTTCCGTCATCTCACGGTTTAATCGGGTCAACACAATTTGACGGCCCCGGTGTAGCCATTACAAAGGTTCTTCATGTAAATTGAGCTTCCGTGGTGTGTGAACTCAATCCACGGCCACATTTTCCAAACGCCAATCAGGATATTATGTACAAATGCTATCTGTGTAACCAAGGCAAATTTGATTTTCTTAACATCCCGTGTTTGCATCAACTCAAGAGGGCTGGGTGCAAAGTGGATTCAAGTTTTCCCTGTAAAAAAATCTAAAAGGAAATCGGCTCACCCTAAAAACAAACGAGAACAAAATAGAACTAACCCTAGATGGTGATTGTGGGTGGAAAGGAACAAGAGCAAGGTTGTAAAAACAGCCACAAGGGACTTCGGAGTTCGCCCCCCGGCAGCCGATGTGGACTGCCCTGTCTAGAGATGCTCGACAGGGCCATCTCTCCATGATCTAAATGTGTTGTCTGTTGGGGATCCACTCCTTTGTTTCCACATGGGTCGCCATGATTTCTAGTCCTTTAGCACAAGCCTCCACTTCCCTTTTTTTCCTGAATTAAAACCACCCCTTTAGGCTTGAATTCCGGCCCATACACTTTGGTACGTGGGTTATCGTTGTGAGTCGGAGGAAGCCAATGGAGAGCGATCCAGTGGCAACTTTCAAAAGCAAAAGTCGTTATGTGGATTTGGTGCTTTTATTTGAAACTTGAAAAACCTCATAAAAACTTTAACTCAGTATCATACAAGATTTTATATTGACGATGTCGCAACAATCAGGGGACATTGAGTGGATGCAAATGCTTAGGCGCTGACTGTAATCTCATTCATTAATTTTTGTTTCTCAATGAAGACTGCGAAATATCTAGTACTGAAATACAACTAGTCCCAGGTGGAATGCCTACATAATTTATCTGGATTTAGCATTGACATCATTATAACTGGTTGCACTCAGATATAAATTAGCAATGTGGCCAACGTCACTCATGGTGGAAACGTTTAGCCTTTTTTATGTCTGCTGTGATGAAAAAGGAAAGGCCTAGTGGCATTGGGTTTTCGTGTATCCGCATAACATTTTCTGAGACATTTCTCTGAGTTACAACGGGAATCACAGTAACAGTCTAACGTGTAAAGCAATATGTGGAAATAAAAATGACTTCCGAGCGATCACCCATCCGAGCTGGTTACAAGCAGACAGTGGTTGCTGACTCTCGTCTAGACAGGGTCGTTTGTGCTCAAAACCTTCATTTGATTTTGGATTTTCACCTTTCACACCGTCACAGGGGCTCATTGCTAGGCTGAAAGATCCCAATCTCGCTGACATTACACATTTTCGGG
>UXSR01005726.1:19189-34571 GCA_900604375.1 Mesocestoides corti
TTGCTTTTGAATAGACGCAGGCCTTCCTTACTTCCGAGAGTATCTGCGCAGTGAAACTAAACCAACACAATCTGGCGGCCACAGTGCTGTTCTAGATCCCATAACGGCGCCCCCATAATGTACTTACCAGTGTCTGAAGTAGCCGTCCATCGAATTGGCATTCCACCTCAAATATCCATAACAAACTTATGCCTGAAATTTTTGAAGTGTTCAATCCGAAATCACTTCAATTTTTCACACATCACTCCCTTTTTTGACAAAATCAGTGAGGTCCAAAAGCGATAAAACATTAATAGACGAAAGTTACTTGTGATACACCTCACGCCTACATGAATAGACCTAAAAAGTCTGAAACCAAGTCCCCTGAATAAATGGTTTTTTGATTATTTTATACCAAGAAAAAATATTGCAGGATTTAAATCATTGGTTCTTAAAGGAATTACATAAAGCAAGATCCCCGACTCCGAAGAGCGCAGTGAAGTCTCCTCGGCAGGGGGTTAATTCGCGCCCAAATCAGAGTCCTTACTAAACTTCATCAGTTACTTAATGGCCTCAGGTAATCATTCCACCGAATGACAAGATGCCATACACATTTATGCTGCTTTCAAGGGAACCATGGTTACGAAAATATGGATTTTTTCCAACGTTTGAAGTGCTCCTTATCTCAACAGATCCAGATAACTGAATTAGGTTAAAAAAATGATACGGTCGAACGATTCCGCCCTAACTTCTCAGGACGACCCGTCACGTTGGATAAAATCACCGTCCCACATCTTACTCAGAATGTCAAGCTGGAACTTTCCACAGCAGAACAGAGACAACGCCAAAAATGTTTGTAAAATTCTTTGGTGATGCAGAACTCTCTTAAATAAGTGTACTAGTTCGCTTTCGAATTGATTAAGAGCATTTCCAAATCAGCTTTGCGATCTTTTGCAATGAATTTTCGATTGATACATGTGTTATTGATGGAAGCAATGGAATAGAACATTAGATCTTTGAGCAAGTGTAACATTTGCACGCACCCATCTCGAGATTTTCTTTAAGCATTCTGGTAGAATCAAATCTATAACCCTAACCGTGACTATGGATAACCTCGAAAGGATAAACACATTGACAAACCTATCTGCCAGAATCTCGATAACAAAAACATCAGTCCAATTTATGAAAACCAAGGGAAAACAGCCAACAAATGCTGCCCAAATCACAACCCATGTTTTACTGGTCGATGAGGGGGATATAGCGGGAGTGGGGAGACAACGAATGCCATTTCAAAATGCCAAACCCTAACTCATTGCAACGATAATGGGAAGAGGCTGACTACCCTCATTGCACATCAAATGAACAGTAATCAACAAGTAAAAAAATTTATTGAAAAAAATAGCAGAAATAAATGGGGCAACATGCACAGGTTATTTGCATACCACATTCATGCAAAACGCCACGGCGTTGCTCGCCTCCTTGAGAAGGAGGAGGATTTCTCGAAGCCGTGGAATGGAACACACAACACGAAGACGGACAGCTGAGCCGAAGTTTTGTTTGGATTTGTCAAGAGACACAAAGTACACACATAGGACGAGGTCTGCTCCGTCTAAGTAAATTTGCAGAATGGTATCCGGTGAAAGGGGAGGGTAGAAGCAAACCTTCGTAGAAGAGATAAACACTGTTACGGATGCATAATGCACGGATTCGACTCTTTAAATTGACATTCCCATTCAGCCGCTTACACCAACTTAAACCACAACTAAAAACCCAAGCAAAAAGCACAGCATTGCTTTCCACCCAAACCATACGCTAAAGTGAGTAACGAAGTGGTAATTTGAACAGGAAGAGCCCCGCGCAACATCTGCTACGCTTTGCAGCTGAAAATCTAACGTAAATATTTCTGTAGACGACACCAAAGGTAGAAAATAGATGCCGTTGAGGTTAAACTTACACGAGTATCCGATTTTTCGAACCCAGAGAATACATTGGAAGGTGGGATGGTTAGTGATTTGAGCGCACTTTGTAGGCACGTCCACAAGTCGAGTAGAGGAGCATTGTGACAGCAGGAGAGGGCTTGACAGACATAATTCAAACAATCCTGCATTTGCTGTAACTTAAACGGTGTCCCGTAACCCTCGCGGATGTAAGCTGTAAACGGTGGTGCTGAGGGCCGCGTGACCTTGACGCTGGCCTCGAGTATGGTGTCACCAGAGAGACCCAGTTCGGCAGTCAACTGGGCGCATTCGGGAAAGGACTTGGGGGTGAGAGTCTCAACCTCAGTCTTGAGCAAGAGGTCTCTGCACTGTATGAGGCACTCCTCAACCTCTTTGCGCGCCCTTGAAATCTAATCAACCAAGACTTTATAACTATTTGCACGTGCACCGCAAATTTGGCTGGGTAAGAAGAAACACCGTTAACTAGGTACCACTTATGAGATCACGTGTCAGAGAAGAGTGCACTTCGAGTGTACGGGATTCGAACTTGGAAGAAATCGTTTGCCACACGCCGAGATCGAGTGCTAATCCCTTGAATGAATCTTTATCACACAACGCAAAAAGAAGCACATCACCCTTGACTTGAACACTTTGCTTTAAAAATACTGATAATTTTGAACATTGTCAGTGGAATTGAGTAATGCTACTCAATTAAGCTAATAGGTAAATATCAGTGGTATCGTGCCTTGTATGCCGAACAATACGCGGCCGCAGTCTCTCCGCATTGCAACGCACGCGTTGGGCAGTGGACCCGGATCAGTGTGCATGACAACCCCAACTAGCAGATGTCAGGATAGAAAATGGGTTTTAGAGAGGTTTGGGCAGTGGTGGATGTTTTGTTAGTTAGTTAATTCAGGAAAGGAATCACAAGTGGGAGTCCTGGCAACAATCAATCAGATCTTGTTGAGAGAGGATGAGGAACAGATTCATACGACAGGTGTATTTTTTCCTTAGCGCATTCAACAATTGCAGTGAAAGCAGTACAATAACTTGGCTAAAACCGTTGATAAGCGCCGGGGTAGAGTAAACGCAGACTCAAGGGAATAATGTACAAAAGAGGGCACAATTAGGGAGGCAAGGGCGTAAAAATGATCTGTTGGTGTACAGAGGAAATCTTGAAACAGAGGTTTACTGTTCTTCGGTGTCCACATATTTCGACAAATCAAATGTGAGGACGCGGCTGACGAGGCAGTTGTTCTCCTAAAAATAAAAAATACCGACGACACTGAATGTTGTGTCGATAATATTCGACAATAGCAAAGTAAACAAAGACTCACAATTATTTTGTAAAAGCTACTATGGAGCAATTAACGAGAATGATGTTTTAAGCGAAATAATACACAGAAGCAGTTATCGGCGTAATTTCAACTTACAGAAAAACGAGCCATAACAGTCGGAAATTGGATAAAAATAGGCATTCACAAACACATTTGGTTAAGGAAGAAGAGCCAAATAGTGTGGTTGGACTTATGAAGCCTTCGATCTCCCGAATATTAAAAGCAAAAATTCGCTAAAAAGAGCCTCATCTAGTTTTCGGAAAGGAAAGCCTTGGCACGAAATTACTAACTTGGCTTAGAGTATATTTTTTTGTATACCGAAATATATTTACAGAAGAAAGTTAGAACCAAGAAAATGATTTGAACGAGAGCTACTGGCTAAAGTGATTAAAATGGCATTTGACGCTGAAGAAGTGAAAAACAATAAAATACCTGTTCAAAAGTTTCGAAATTAAATACCATCAAAATTTACGAAGGAAACATTTGGAACTAGACAAGATAACCCGTTCTCTTCTGGTTTCCAAGACTACAAGTTCAAGCACCTTGGGCCAAATAAGGCAACAGAGGAAGCGATGTGGAGGACGACGTAAAAACGTGTCGTGAGATGTCTTAGGTGACAAAAAAAATGGACGAACAAAATCGACTAGTAGTAAAGACAGACGAAAACAATAAATTTTGGAAATGAACCTTGGGGTCATGAATTCTAATGTGATACATGGCCATGGCGCTATAACAAAAAAGTTACCGTATCAGGATAGATGCCAATAAGAGAGTCTGCTCGCGAATAGAATTCTTCCTTCAGTGAAATGACGATAACTTGCGCGCGGGTGCGCGAATATTCACGGATGAAGGAGGCCACCTTGCCGATATTGGTATTGTCAAGTGCGGCGTCAATCTCGTCAAGGACAAAGAAAGGCGATGGGTTGTACTGGTGCATGGCGAAGGAGAGAGCAAGCGCAGCGATTGTCTTCTCGCCACCAGAGAGGGAGTCCATCTGCTGGAAACGTTTTCCCGGCGCTACGCACTGAAACTGCAACTCTTCCAAGTAGGGCTCTTCGGCATTTGTGGGCAGAAGGCTAGCCTAGATGAGGAGAAAGCGGAATAAAAGGCGAGAGAAGCACGTTTTGCACTGGACTAATTTTATTGGCTAAGGCGATTACAGCTAGAAAAAGCCGTAATTATGGCATCTGGTGTAATTTAGAGTGACTACATAGTCAAAAAGGCGTACCTGAGCACCAGGGTTGCGCGAGAGTGCTTTGTAGAGGGGATCGATGTTGTCCGCGATGGAAAGGAAGCACTTCATAAAGGCATTGCATCGGAGGCGACGAATCCTCTCAAACTGAGCCCGAGCTTTCCTCGCTTTGCGTCGTGTTTCCTCAAACTCCGCCTCCGTCGAGCGAAGACGCTGCTCCACATTGCCCAGTTTTGCCCCTGCCTTTAAGTTAGGCGCTTGGAATCGCGATAATTCGTTTTGCATTCGGTCTATTTCAGCTTGCATCTCATCCGCTCTAAAAAATGGTGGATTAATTATGCAAAAGTAAAGACTAATTGCAGAATTTATTTAGTAAACGGTTCATTCAACTAACAAGGACATTAATGTTGCCTGAAGAGGCAAGTACAGGGCAACAATGGAAGGATGACAAATTACATGAAATCTATGGACGCATGGATGTAAGTGGTTGATAAAAAAAGGTCGACACGTGATTAATTGTGAATGGTATCACATTCATTTTCATATGAGTTCAACTTGCTTAAAGAGGCAGATCGCAAATCCTAGTGTTAGACCTGCATTACTAATGACCAAAAACTATCCGTGAAACCGCGTCGAGTGACAACGGGAGACTGAAAGCAGAGCAAATCGCAGTTCTGGCAGTACTATATGCGGTCAAAGGTCCATTACAAATCGACATCAAGTTGAGAGAAAACAAATGGAGCACAGGTAGGGGAGCAAAAGTTCAATCGGAGCCCCCAACATTACATGGATAAATTTGAACTCTTTAACAAAAAGCATCCTTTTAAGATAAAAAAAAACCTGCTTAGACCAGTAGGAGGCGACCGCATCTTAGAAAAAGTATTCTTTGACTTGAAGTGGGGCTGGTTCTAAATATGACACATTTTACCCAATGACATCAGTGAAACTGAAGTGAAGTGAAAGCGATTTGGAAGCGATACACACGAAATTCGACCTAGGCTAATTGCGAAGTGATTCTTAGAATGGCTAACAATGGTAGGGATTTAGGACGATTTGCGATGGCATAAAGGCAACTTCTAATAGAATACCACCACCATCTAGAAGACTCACTTCCGATTGACTTCCTTTTCGTCAGCAATCATGCGGAGAGGCTTTTCGAGTTGCTTGTAGTCAAGCAGCAGTCGGGCCTCCATGGCATAGACGCGCATCATTTCTTCGGAGTTGAGATCGGCACCCTCGCTCTCTGCCGACAACTGACTTTCCAGTTCTGGCATTGAACTTGCGCCGGGCTTCAACGGCAACTGAAGATCCTCCATCTACAGTAAAAAGCCAAGAAACGGTGCAATTTGGTGCAAATACCGAGAATTCTTAGGAACAAAACGAATACAATCTTCAAAAGACATAAGATTGTCGAGTGAAGTGAGAGCCCACTCAGTCGTAAAACAAGGTTCAAGGTCAATCAGTGGGTTAACGCTACGAACACAATCCTACCTTCGCCGACTGGAGCAACGAGTGTCGTTCGGAGCGTTTGGCTTCGAGCCGTGCTTCAATCTGGCTCAGCTCCTTCTGGAGTTTCTGAATTTCGCGCTTCCGCGTGACCAGGCGTCGGCTGAGTTCAGCCAATTCGGAGTCCAGATGCTCACCTTTCCGCTGATACTCGCCCAATTGGGATTCGAGCACACTTTTGCGAATTTCGTCCACCTCCATCTCGTCTTTCAGACGTTTCTCTTGCTTCTTACAGCGATCCATCTCCAAACGCTCACTCTGTACTGTTTCCTCCCAACGGTGCACCGCAGCTAAAATATGGAAGAGCTTTCAACATTAACTTCTATTAGTAAGCATTAGTTTGCACGCCGATTTTGAAGGTGGTAGTTCCCATGTCACCATGAAATTAGTGAAGGAGTCTTTGGAAGAAATAAAGGGACCCGAGCACCTACGAAAATAGATGAACGGTTTTGTGAGATAGAAGTATTACAATCTATTCAAGTACCAGGCCTGGAGCAGTATTAAGAGATCGAGTAAGCATGGTTAATGAAAACAGACTAGAGGGAATTTGATTTAAATCCGATACCTTGAGTGTCACGGGATTTCTCATATTCCAATTGATTGTTGATACGCTGAAGTTGGTTAGTAAACTCCATGCGTTTCCTATCCCGTTCACGAGCAATGCGTAGCTCACGGTCTTCGTATTCTCTGAAAAATACAACCTAAATAGCAGGTGTCTGGAAATGCATACTTATTGGAAATTTTGCCTTGGTGATTGGTACACCGGTAATTACAGCGGTTGAAGTTATTTTGCAGCACAACACCAGATAGAAATAGCTGCTGTAAATTGAAAGCGGCGTAACATAAAAAAAATGGAAAATGTGTCAAACATAGGCACTGCTATACCGAATGTTCTCTACTCCGATACTGACACAAAAGTCATGCAGCACCGTATCCTCAACATTATCCATTTTTGCTTTTTCGGCATTGATGGAGATTTGAAGTTCCTGCATTTTCGTTTGGCACATACTCAGGCGCTCCTTGAACGGAAAAAAGGAATGCGTACAAAGTGGGGGTAAAATGAGAGTGAAAAAGGAAACGGTTGAACCTACGTTCACTTCTTCTAATTTGGCCCTCAAGTTGTTCATCTCCTCTTCATTTCCACTGAGAAGTCTTTCTTCCTAAAATCGGATAATACCACATTTGTATTTCCTAGCGTCTTCATTCAAACTTAACCGCAAACATCTCACAGTTCACTGCGCCTTAACTGAAATAGAATAATCGATCAACAGGACTCTTACCAGACACCGAATCAATTTAAACACCAAATATTCATGAGTAATACCAGCATCGAATTTGTAAGTCAAAACGAAATTCCCGCATACAAAAATGGAGGTCGGCTTGAGATTATACGAGGATAAAATGAGCAGGACCAACCAAAATTCAATGGGAGCTTCTTGCGTAACTATCATTTGAGTAATTGCCCAACAACAAACTGAACGAAGTTTTATATAACCAAGTAATAGTAATCGCGATATGAAAATTGGAATACACGTAACCGAAGTGGCGTAACTAAGCGTTCTTGTAAATTTATCAATATGAAATTGTGTGCATTTATAAGAGCGTATTTCGTGATAAAGCCAAGACAACGAGGTTAGGTGAGTTCAGTTGGAAGAAAAACTAACCGTGCTCTCTTTATCCTTCTGCGTGTACTTTAGCCTTTTTTCAAGACCATTGATCTGTGATTGAAGAGTCCGGAGTTCAGCCTCCTTCCGCTTTCGTTTCAACTGTTCCTTTAACTCGGCGTGAAGGGCGTCGCGTCGAGCCATTAACGAGCTTATTTGCTTTTCGTCCCATCGTTTAGCTCTGGCCTTAAGGTCACTAAACAAAGAGACAGTAGCGTTGTGCTGTGATGTTTGGAGAGAACTGAGGGTGATGGTAGAATGGCCATCGGGGGACACACACACAGCGTTGACTTCATTAAACTACTAAAATTAGTCAATTATACTTCTCGTTTTGACTCCAGCAGTGAAATTTATGGACACGAGTAGACTAAACAAATAAGCTAACCTTGCACCTCCCGAGATGATTCCAGATCGCTGAAAGAGCGTTCCATCAAGGGAAACAGTCTGGCAAAAATAAAAGATGTGCGCCTGTAATACAGAGGTCAATCCCAAGTTTATACGGGATAGAAGACTAGCGTGAGACACGACTTTTCACATTTAAAATTGTAAATGTTAACATGCACCTTGAATTCGTTAATCCAAAGGAACAACTATGTAAGATGTAGCTATTGCAAAAGCAAGAGAAACTTCAAGGGCGAATGGATTGTTAAATCCTATGTTACTAAATAGAACCACACCGAAGAACAATAATTCAATGGAATCCTCACTTTCTTCCGGTCACCCATGTTATAGGCAACATAACGTGCGTGTTCGACGGTGTCGCAGACAAGAGCATTGCCACAAGCGAATTGGAGGGCCTTTTTTGCTATGACAGGGTCACAGTTAATGACATCAATCACCAAGTGCACGTTTGGTGGATCACTGATTTCACTGTTGGGACAAAGACCACGAAAAAGTGAGGAACCAGTTTATATGAGCAAAATTAGACGGTCGAAGAAGATAATGAGAATGGGCAAAATACAAAAGCTATACAGTGTGCGCAATCTTCAACTAATGACGACTTCATAGAGGACGAAAAGCACACTAAAAAGACGTTAATTTAATTACAAGAAAGAAATCATATCTGAGGGCACTTTGTTCAATAGCATACTGCAGCGAATCATGTTGATTCACGTCCATCGACTCGATCACCGCAGTCTCCGATACACCGCCCTAATCAACCATGCGGACCCCCCTATAAATGTGCCTCCCCCGCTACTCATTCACTCATCGTTCTATTCAGTCACGTGTACTTCTACTACCGAATAGACGGCTGTGTCAAAGTCATCTTCGGTCTTATCAGTCCTCCCGGGTACCTGCGTAGGGCAGTTTGGTCGATGCAATGCGGCGGCCCCGGTGTGGTTCGATACTACATACCTAGGCCCTCACCAATGTCATCTAGCTATCTCAATGTGAAAGCCTCAATGAAGCCATACATACCGCAACTTCTCATCCACCGGTTTAACATCGAGAAAGTCGAGGGGTAAGAAGGTTTCTGGCTCGATTCGTTGATCTTTCATGTACTGAATGCAATCTTTTGCGGTCTTCTCGCTGTCACAGACGATACTGTCCATGTATTTACCAAGGACTTTGGTGATGGCAATTTGGTAACGCTTATGCGATGGTTCACACATCTCCATGAGACGGCCATGCTGAAGGAAAAAAGCTACCATCATGAAGCAAAAAAGCAAGTGTATACAAAGACCTAGAAAAAATCTTATGACGTTGTTCATGTCGACAATATGCTGTAAATCCAAAAAAACGGAAAGCTACATAAATGAATACAGAAGGCTACATTGCATTCCGTTATCATCGAACTCAAGCCGAAACAACACGATAATGGAGGCACCGTAATCAAAAATTGGCCAGCGAAAGGACAACAACCAAGACCAGGCAAGTTTACACAGGACACGAATCTCACGATGGAACAGACATTAATCAGACACTAAAGACCAAAAAATGCAGACGTACCACACCCGGGAAGAGCCGTTTGAGATTCTCTATTAGTTCCTGTTTCTTAACGGCTCGAGAGGACTCGTGACGTTCAACTTTGGCTTCGCCCAACTGACAAATCACTGTTTCCAATTCCGAGTTAATTTCCTCAATTCTTCTTGTTGCGTTCTCAACTTCCTCGCCAATGATCTTCTCCGTTTCTGATAGCTCAGCAATAGAACGGTGACTAGACCTGATAAAAAGGTAGCACTAAATAAGACCACAATTCAAATTAGCAGACCTACTCAATAAACTCTATCAGCCGCTGAAGACGCTTTTGATTGTCATTGAGTTCAGTTTGCTTCAGGCGAAGAGAATTTTCGATTTCTTCTTTGCGTCTTTCAAGGCCATCGGAGAGATCTTTTTGTTCGTCATACTCGCGTCTAAGGGCATCGAGCTGGGTTGAAAGATTCGACGTATGTTGCGCCACCTTCTGTTTTAGCCTATGGTACTCTGCTAACTACGTACAATAAAGTATGAGCAAAAGTCGTATGATCAAGCCCAAAAATAACAAGGCGAGTTTACCTGTGAATCCTCCAATTCAAGTGAACGTCCTTGTTCCTGACTTTTTTTATTTTGTTGGTGTTCGTACTCTTCCTTTAGGGCTAAAATGCGCGAATACTCAGCTTCGAGCTGATCCATCTCTTGGCGGTGACTACTGTGCTGCTGGCGTGCATTTTCCAACGACTTCCTTCATTTCATCAGTTATAAATTAAATTTCCAAGTAATACTTACTTCGATTCCTTGTGCTTATCACTCACATGACGCAATAGTTGGGACACTTTAATGTATTCTGGTTTTTTCTTGGAAACCTTTTGCTCCTAGAGTATCGAAAAGGACAAGGCTAAATGACAGGGACAGGAAAGTGAAAACACGAACATGCTTCACGCTCAAAAATTCGAAAATTCCAAGATAATAACGGTTAAAATTGATGGATTGGGAAAATACTAGACATCCATAGCAAACAAAAGAAAATTCGGAATGTAACTACTCACACATTTCTTAATTTCCTGTTCTAATGCAGTTTGATCTCGATGAAGTTTCCCCAGCTCTCGTCGTTTCTCACGAATCTCTTCTTCTATTGTTTGTCGGTGTGCATTTTCCTGTTCAATTATTTCCTCGCGTTGTTGTAACTCTTCGTGCACCCGCTTTAGGTCGACATCGTTGTAGTACAACCGGAAAAGTTGCAATTCGGTTCTTTTAGACAGCTAAATTTTTAGTAAAGGTCTATTTAGAACATAATGATGGACAAAAAAAGAATAACACGAAATCTCACCCATTTATGATGAAGCCGTTTGTACTTTTCCGCTTCGTCAATCTCTATGCGGGCCTCTTTACGCTCTGCGACAATATTTTTCTTTTTGTTTAGGTTGAATGTGGCCTCTTCTTCCAATTTCTGCATCTCAGCCTTTGATCTGTCGTACTCTTCTTTATATTCTGCAGATCTACTAATTTCTTCAAACATCTGACAACGTTCGCGGGCATTTTTCATCGCAATGCTTTCCACAGCCCCTTGGAAGATTAGAAAATTCTTCACTTTCATAAAAATGTGTATTTTCTCGAGCGCTTCAGCATATTCCTCGACTTTCACGGGCTAGGAAAATAGAAGGGTGAAACACGAACATACGACCCCGTCAATGCGGTATTCGGATGTGTTAACGCTGATATACCGACTGAAACGCTTCTCGACCCCATCTGGCATTTGATAGACAGCTGTAACGCTTGCAGTCTTTGAAACAGGCTTCCCCACGACCGACCCATGGATAAGATCCTGAGAAAATAAGTACAAATCAACACTTACACTAAGTCTTGTTACTCGCAGGTGACGAGTACGCTCACCAAGTACGAAGCTAATAGCGTCCATAAGATTGGATTTTCCTGCATGTAAGAATTTTAACTGTAACCTACCAGATCCATTTGGGCCTATAACTGCTGTAAATGTACTAAAAGGTCCTATGACCTGTTTCCCTTTATACGATTTGTAATTCTCAAGTTCAATGTACTTAAGGTGTCCACAGTTCTCCACCATTTTATAGCTTTCAGTGTTTGCGAAAGGCGCCTTCTGAAACGAGGTAAAGCAACGAGGTAAAACAAATATTCAGATTTGCACAAAGCGCAATTTTTTTAGTAATATCTTCATTTTATAATTTAAAAAATTTAAACATTTTGGTGCAAGGTCGAGGATCAAAAGTGGCCTGACCTTTTTTCCTTTAAATAGTCTAACCAATCACCGTTTTGGTGCAATCCTACACTGGTCTTGATCAGGTATTCAGCACTTCGAACTTGCTGTCATGCGTGTGGCTTCTCGCGTAGTTGTTCTTTTTCTTATTGGCGTCCTCTTTTATTACTTATTTGGTGTGCTTCAAGGATTTCGGAGTGGGATATTCAATGATAATTTCAGTCAATTTGTTTTAAGTTCAAGCTCTGGCATTCCCCTGTGCTGCGGTTTTCTTGCAGGTAATACATACCGTAAAATCTTACAACTTCTTAGTTGTGTGTGGTCTTGCGTCGCCCCTTCTGTATCCCAACCTTAGAGTCCCGAATGCATATGAAGCAGAATGGACATCAATTATGCGTTGTGTTCTGTTTTTCGTGGGCATAAGCCACGCAACTGCCAAACTGAACTTCGTATCAAACTCACAACTTCTCTTCACTAGTTTGTCTTTTGCAATTGGAATATGGTGGTTATTTGATCGATCTGCAGCTGGGGCCGCTATTGGAGTCTTAATATCGCTCTTGGGAACTACGAGTTGCTTTCTCCTCGGAGACCAAATCATCATTAAGTAAGTTCTAGATTTATTCTGACCTTGATCTCTCCAGTTCTGTTGATCCGCTACTTTCTTTGTGGTTCCCGTGCATCTTTTTTTCGGGTGGAATCACCGCTTCACTTGTTGGCCGACAATTGGCAAAATCTGATGTACTCGACTCCTTTAAAATTAAGGCGGAGTGATACAATGAACTTGCCCAAAAAAGCATTTTCTTTTTTTCCTCTGGTCAATTGGAATTGCCCACAAATTTCTGACCGCAGTGCCTCGTGTATAAACCCTCACAAAATATTTCCATTCTCTTAGAGAGGTAATCTAGTCTTTTCACATAAGCTTGCCCCTCTTCATGTTCCTGGCTGACGTTTCTCAGACCCTATCTACTCTCTGTATATATATTTCGATGGTTTATTTTGTTTTGGTGTTGTACATAAAGAACACTATCTACTTAAATTTTTCTTTTGAA
Source organism: Mesocestoides corti (assembly GCA_900604375.1). Taxonomy (NCBI): domain Eukaryota; kingdom Metazoa; phylum Platyhelminthes; class Cestoda; order Cyclophyllidea; family Mesocestoididae; genus Mesocestoides; species Mesocestoides corti. Next base: position 32,004 of record UXSR01005726.1, read on the forward strand.
CATCTGTCTGGAGCTGTAGTCGAAGGCAATATTTGCCACTAAATCGCGGTATTACCAGCTTTGCGCTTGAGTCTAATTATTTTAATTTGCGTCTGCTGTAAGTTTCAAGGCCAAGGATTGCATAGTTGCTTGAGTCGGTCAGGATTATTGCATTTGGTTTACTTTGCAATTGCGTCGTGTGTTTCATCTCACGCAAGCAGGGATTCGGGAATATTTCTGAGTGGTTTCGGATAGTGCTTATATTGTTGGTGTCTATATATTTTGAGGTTGTTGCAAATAAGTCAATTTTGGCAGTGGATGGCTCGCTTCATATACCGCTGCTGGTGAATCAGTTACTCTCTTAACCGCTACTCTAAAACGACGGTGGCGGAAGCCCTTTACAGCCCGATTAATGAACATTCCTTATTTACCAAAATGTAATATGCTAGACATGCGATTTTTTGTAAACCACAGTGAGTTGCTGAATTGCTGTGTTCTCTCTTTTAGTAATTCCTTGTTATGTTTCAGTCAACTATTTATTGCTCATTGCGACTTATAGTTACCCTAAAAGCAACCTAGCAGATAGCTTACCAAAGTGCAGTTCTTGGTACTGTGGGGGAATTAATGTACATCTCGGCACCGTTTAGGCGTCGCTCATAACCAGTTTTAACAAAACCAGGTTTGGGTTTTCATCATGCTTCCTTAAGTCGTATCATCGTTTACAACATTATTTATGGAACGGCTCAGCCCAATCCGACGAAAATGTCATGTTGCCTGTGTTAACATGTTTTAGAACTCCAGTTCAATTTTGAGACCGTCAGTTGTGAAATAAATATTTTAGAGAGTTTTACTTCCTGTTGTGTTTTTAATTACAGTGTGGTAATTCAGAAACCTCGGACTAGGTGAACAGAAATGCGCAGTACAGGTGTTTCTAGAGTCCCAACTGCTTCTAAGCTCGAAACAAGCTAAATGCATTAAAAGTATGTATTATGTAGACCCGTGACAAGTCCCCGGTACTGTTGTACTTAAAGTAAGGATTGAGATCTAGGCATCTAATCCAAACCTATGTTTGCTGAAGCGCGAAGTTCGGGCTAACCTTATACGGTCCACACACAACCTCACTCAAGTGACATGAAATTAACTAATTCAAATCCAACCTTACTTCTCAGCGCTATTTTAATTTTGGGCTCGTTAACACTACGAATACTCAAATGAATGGACTCATCAGTTGCTTCTTCTTACCTCGGGAAAAGCACGCTACGGAACACGTGACCCTTGACATCTGTGCACGTCTCGTGCTTACTGACAGACAGTTCCCCGGCAAAGTTTTTCTTAGTCGGTTAAAAGTGCATTATAAGCAGAGAAGGGCAAGCATGACGCGCGTTTGTCCCTCTGAGGAATTAGGAAGTCTAAATGAAAGCAGTTCTTTTCAAAACTACACCTAACCTTAATGTGACCAATAAAATCGGCTAATACTTCGACATTTGCGAACACTCTGTTCGCGGGGGCTTCGACCAGGAGGTCGGAAGTTTCATTTACGCAGCAACGCCCAACTCAAGCGCTTTTATTAAGCGTTTGCCATGAAGACGGGTTGGTGGTTAAACAAGCCGTTTCAAAGTGGGTGATCATAATCGCTGGTCCGAGTTTGACAAACACACACTTCGCCAGAACATTTTGTTGAATGAGCTTCACACACTGTGGATGGAGCCTGCTTTACTTCCAGTTACAATTACACGTATGCGCACTGTGTCAATTGAATAGGAACAATGTGTAGGGAAAGTTCTGCAATTACGACTGTCGGCTTCTTCAACACAAGGGCAGTTGGTTAATGCGCCACTCTACGGGTGTTTACTTATGCCTCACATGCAGAATTATGCACATGCGAGTTCGTTTATTACTTTTGTGTACGGCGAAATTGTGAGGGGCTGTCAGCGATCGCGCTTGAATGAAGCCTGTTTACTGACCTGACGGTGTCAATGACTCATTCCTTCTTCATTGGTTACCGCTACCAGACGCCTGTCATGCGCTCATCTGCTAATGAACGATCGTGTTCGCTGTCGCTGTCTTGCTGCGCTTCTCGGGCACTTAAGGTCTGCTAGCTGGGGGGTTGCAAGGTAGTACTAGCAAAACATCACAGAATACATTACAGCATCGGGTGAAGGGTTACGGCAGCCGAGTGGCTTCATCCAGGTGACTGCATCAGGTAGCATTAAGACCAGATGTGAGCTTGTCATTTTTCAGCAGTGGATGAAGACCCTGCTCGATGCCCTCAAATGGCGCATAAAGGTGTATTGTGGAAGATTGTGTAGCAGGATCCCAAATAAGTGATAACTTGGTGAGCAGTTGTTTGCGCATAACGAATGGAACTGGTGCAGGAAATGGATCGTTGATCACACACAAACACCCCCATTGAAAGCATGCAAGCACAATTCACCACTCTCATCCATTGTCCAGTTAGCTATTTGTGAACCAAGGAAACCGTAATCTTCCCATGAAACCGACTCCTAAGGCTGACTTCCAACGAAAGTGGTGTGACTACGACTCGATTGGTCTAATGCACCATTATTTTGTGGAAAGACTTTCCAATTC
>UXSR01005727.1:0-31949 GCA_900604375.1 Mesocestoides corti
AACATGCTGGTACCAGTGACCCTGCTAGTTAACAGCCGAGCTGACGACAACGATTGCGAGTTTTTTTGCATGCGATCACCCAAGTCCTTTTATATAAGGGTGCGTGAACGGTAATCGATAATCAATGAGATCCGATCAGCTCTTGAATAAGCTTCACTCACACCAGCTTGACGACAGTTCACTAGTCTTACGTGGCTGCCACGAGTTTGTGCAGCCAACAGTCAGGTGTCACTTTGCCGACAGACTGGAGTTTTCTCATGCGTTAAAACGGTGCAAGGGGAATGTCCACCCCTTGATGCCTCGGTTTCGTACGCACACACACACACACACACACACGCACAAACAGGTCCAGGAGTGTCACTCTTCAGGGGACACGCCATGTTTACGCCCCAGCGCCACAGGTTTATAAATTTTTATTTTTTCGACCTCTTTTTCTACCACCAGTCGCAATTGTATGTAGTGCCACCATCAGGTTTGATAGTAAATAATTCGGCTCTCTGCACACACACCACGCAACGCATCATCGGCTACCTGTACGCCACTTTAAATGCTGGCGTCAAATTTGGCCAGGTGTAAACTACGGCGTATCGTGGTGATAAGACTTGCAGGTTTTTTTTAAAAATCAGATTATGGTCTCCCACAGATTGGCTGGCATTTTGGTTGTAGTGATGGCCGTGAAAGGCCAGAAAGTGAAAGCAGATTGATGAAAATACCGAGTTTGGTGGCTGGTGCTAATACCCCGTCAATTTCGGCTAATGTTATTAATGACACTTAGAGGTGATTGGATGATTTACATGACATGACGTTATCGGCAGGAATTTATAACAATGGCCCAGCTCCCCACAATGAATCGGTCAGGCTAGGGGCATGTTAAATTCAACGTTTATCATGAAGCCACTGGCAAACCGCACGAGGGTGTGTAAACACACACGGACACCGAGTTTGCACCCTGGTTAACTTTTGCGGTCTCATTAATTATCTCCTGTGACGTTGCACGCGCATCTGTCGCCAGCTATTATAGTCGAAGCCGAAGCACTGCTTCACTTGCTCCCGCGCGCCTTATTTACGCTAACGCCATCCTGTGATGCGTTATCAGTGGCGTCTTGATTGTGCATGTGTGTGCGTGTGCGTGTGTGTGTGTCTACGGAAGCATGTTAAAATACACATACACCCGTGCAACCGCCAAAAACCTTAAACAAAACCAACTACCTGTACCTGGCGTGTTTATGCTTTAATGGGGGACCCCTGTTTAATGCAAATTCTAAGTGGCGTCGTGCTTGGGTGCGCACGTAGGTCACCGCAAGCGCAAGGTCGCCGTATTGGATTACGTCTCCAGCATGTAACCTAGGCAACATCGCCAGAGTAACCTTCCCATTTGTTGACAGTACTTAACGCGGAAATTTGAAATTTAAACCTGGCTGTTCACATTTGATTGAGTTCGATATTATGAGGCCAGGCAATAAAGTTATCGCCTTCAGTAAATGCATGAACCGAAATAGACGTGTTTGTGCAGCGATTTTGACATCAAGCAAAATTATTTCGCATCTTCTGGGAATAATACTTAAAACAAATTGTGCTATTTGCTAAGTAGCAATAAACAGGCATTGGCTACTGACTCTGATTGCTTAGTATGAACGTGAAATTCAAAGCGTCTAATTGTGAAAGGAACATGGCTTTTTGACACCAGCAAAGCCCAAAATTGAGCCAGATTTCACGTGAAAACACCGGGCAGTTTGAAGAATTCTCGTCTGATAGATACCTGACTGCTAGACTTTGGAGGGACGAATTGGAACAACTTATCAGGAACATAGGTAATAACTGTATAGGAATTTCTAATAATTTATTTGAGGAGTAAGCAACCGTGATTTGTGGAGACATCAAGCGTTACACTCTATGTTCAGCAAATGTATCGGCTTAACAAGGCGACTTGTAGAAACACAATAATTGCTACCGTGAATTTGGGGCAACGCCACTTCTTTGGATGGGATTTCGTTTAAAAATGGTCAGAAAAATGCTACAAAATCCTGATTTTTTTGTTGTTTAGGGACGCTGAAGAACTTGTTGACCATTGAAGAGACAAGACAGTTGACAAAAGGGAATCATATTATAGATTAAACTAGGCCTAGTTATCCAGTTTAATGCACATAGTCTCCGTGTGTGGAGAAATTTGATAAAAATGACAAAAATTGGGCTTAAAAACGCTCTCAAGTCATGTTTTTAGACAAATACGACACAAAAGTCTTGCACATGTGAGTACTATCTTTGGTGTGAGGGGGAGGTGGGGCGGGGTGACGCGAACCCTGCTCTGCACAACCCGCATGTCCACTTATAGACCGGCACGTGCGCGCGTGAAGAGGGTGGGGGGGCTGGTGGCGAAGCCACGGGCGCACCACCATTTCCACCAATCAGCGATTTGCGGTCAGAAAGCGGCGCGTGCGCCAGGTATAATGCCACGAGGTGCCTTTTTATCTGGCTTATCCGCACACCACCTGTTTCCCGAACAAACAAGTACGTTATCAGCGCTTTTTCAGCCTTCAAGTCGCCTTACATGCTACTTCTTTTTTTTGTGATGTACTTAAAAGTACGATTACATTCACAAGAGTAGATTTGATGGCATTCAAGTCCACAAGGCTCGTTTCTATTTGAAAGACAATGTTAAAGGCTTGCTTTGTAGTAATTCTAAGCCAATTAAGCTAAGTTTGCTGGGTGCAATGATTTCATATTCTTGTCAGAATTTAAGCCAATGAGCAGCAACGAAACCAAGGTGATTGGTTTTAACGGCAGATTTAATTATGCCTCATTTAGCCGGTTGGGTACTTGGTTATCCGCGGCCGTTTCAACTTTAATTATTCGAGTCAATTTTTTGCCGTGTATCGGAAAAAGCTTAACAGACCGCCTTCACTGTAATTATTCGGAAAAGTACCTGAGTTTCTTATGGGTTTATCGCTAGTTTGTCATGATTTTGTGAAAAATCCTCAAGGAAGTTATTGTGCAACACGGTTTCTGACTAAAACAGCGGTTTGTTTGCAGTCAGATTTGAAAAAAAAAAAGAATGGAACTTCTGCCATTTGCGACCACGCAGAAGGGAAACGCTTTGTCTCATTTGTCCCCACCTCTGCCGGACCCACGACACCTTACACCCTCACCACTGTCACTGGCCGACCATCTTGCCGTCTTGAAGGCTGCCACGGCCTCCTACGGTCTATTCGCTTCCCTCATAAGCAGTCACAGGAAGCAGGTGGCACCATCATCTCCTCCAGCGCCACCCCCACCACCGTCAGCATTCTCGAGACCACAGGGGCCGCACCACCGACAGACACCACCCAAACGGCGCTCTGGTCCACCTTTTCGACGTGGAGGTCGGGTCCAGTTGGCCGACGGAAGTCTACAGAAAATCGAAGCACTGAAGCTCAGCGACTTCCTTCGGACTGCGGCCACAAGCGGCGCAGACTCCCTGCTCTACTGGGCTGAGGTTAAGAGGATCAGCACAGAGATCTCATCGGGATCTCAGCGCGCTCTAATGAAAATTCAATTTTCTCTCAATGGCGCCGATGAGGGCAACGAATCTGGTGTTGCACCGAGGTTTCTGGTAAGCCAGCAGGTACATTTGGCGAAACTGGTTGATAAAATCACAAACCAAAACGCCAACACCATAAACCCAACATCCGACTACGAGGAACAAAAGCGATTATGAACCAGTAAAAAGGTGTGTTTATTAGGTTAATTTCTAGGAATTTGGGGCTTTATTTGATTGGCTGAACTACGGTTGCAGTAAGCAAAACTGGGTGACGCTCTCATTAACAGGGTCAAGCAAAAATATGAACAAGAGCTGTGGAATACACGCAGAGGTTTGCCATGTCCGGCTGGATGCCGGCGAACATCATGTAACTAGCAACTACAACAGTCTTCGCGTAAACCAAATTAAGGCTACATACACACACACACACACACACCGTGTATCCCTCGAGGAAATACTTTTTATGAGGTCTTCACAGTCACTCAGCTCATGCCTTAGGATTGGACTCTGACGACCAGAAGCCGGGAGGAAACGTTGATCAGCCTCACGACACCACCTCTGATTCTTGTTTTGCAACCAAACACTTTTTCACGCCAAGTAGTTCTGGATGTAATGAGGATTTTCACCCGACATAACCTCCTCGCAAACGCCCTAAGGCTGCTGTTTTCACACTTAACTTATGATGACTTCGAGACATTCAAAAGGAGGGGCCAATTGTTCACCCTGGGGTTAAGTTTGATACTTTCTCCTGGGAAATACCGATCAGCAAGTGCTGTTTTTACATAACAACTAAAAGTCCCGAGGCGTGCTAGGATTAATTACGCCTGTTTGGGGCAAATAATCAAGTGCTGTGTCCCCTTTCCCCTAGCAACCTAATTACCTACGTACAGAGACTCCGAAGAATAGACGTTTTACGGCTCCGGGAGCGAAGTAATCAAGTCGCTCTGATTGCTGATTGCGTAGAAATGTGATACGGAAGGCTTTGTTAGGATTGGCGCAGTTGATCTCAGCTATAGTGCGGAATAGAATTTGAGTAATTTGTGCTAACAGCGTTTTTGTAGGCAAAAGTCAAAATCATTGCGGTAACATTAAAAATGCTTGTGTAACACAACCTAACACTCAACATCTTCCATCAAAAGAAGCTAAAAATGCACACACATTTTTAAAGAAAATCGAAATAAGTTGCTTTGTGTAGTTGGTGTAATTAGTTTCATTAAAACGCAGTAAAACATTCATTTACACCGATATGGACAAATTCTATTGGCGTATCATCGAGTGGAAATAAATTCTTTTGCCAGACGCTAAGGCGTATAGTAAGTTTCCTGTTAGAAAAGTCACACGAAACCTTCAAATTTCGTAACTATTTCAGCCAATCCCAACGTTTGAGCACATCTGCTGCAAGGATCAGCCATTTTTCGTTCGCTCACTCGGCTGGTCCTCCTTCGAACCCCAACTCACACAGGCGCGATGCGGTTTGCTCTGTCGTAAGTTGGTTATCGGCGATTCGTGCCTCGTTCTGGCTCCGCCTGGTTTGGCTAAAACTTCACTCTGCGCCACCACCACCACCACCTCCTTCTCTCCGGTGTACCCTGTACCAATCAAAACCGAGGAAGCTCTCTCACAACCCGATGGACGACCAAGGAATCGTTTCTTCCATGTTTCCTATCAGAAGTCCGAAAGGTGAATTTGGTTTGCGTTTTGTGTCCGTTGTTAAAACGAGTCTTAAGTAAAAATTCACGAACTGGAACTTGTTTAGGGCCCTGGTACGCTTATAAAACCACACTTTGCGCTGAAAAGGTCCGACTGAAGAAGGGGAGAAAATTCAGAGATAACGCGTAGCACAAATTATTTATTAATGCAGTAATAGCGTGGTTGTACTTTGTAAAAGACATTCTTTATATAGCTCCGTTAAAAAATCGATCTCTGAACGAACACAGTTGCGTGAAGTGCATTCACGCAAAAATCGATTGAATTGTGTTCGCTCATGCTGGCTCACTGTACCCGCTCGCTGCTCGCTACGGGCTCCTGAAACCCAAGAGAAACGGATCAATTAACTATCTTTATCAAATGGTAAAATTAGTTATAGGTTTTAATAAATCAGCAAGTTAGTTTCAGTCGCCTTGCATTCCACCGTTATGGTTGCTTTGTGAGCATCCATAAAGTTGCAAAATCGGTGACAAAAATTAGGCACATTTCTGAATTTTCTTAATCTGCGACGAAAGCCAGTAAACTTTGCTTTCATCCTACAGCAGGTAGAGTGCTAATAACCAGGAAACATAGAGAGAGGTAACCAAACTGATGGCTCACATTCTGCTTCAGTGAATACAATTCTTACTGAGTATCGATTTAGGCAATTTCTTTAACATCCGAGTTCACCTAATAAGTAGGAAATTTAGACTGTTCTTTCGCTTCTAGCGACCAACATCCCAGCTCACTGCCTGCCACCTTCCCACAACAACCTCTGGACCTTAAAAAGGTGCCAAGTACGAACCCACGAGGCGCTGTTCCCAAATACTTCTCAGCTGCGTCCCTGGCTGAGTCGCCATTCCAGACAAAGCACTAACACATCCCAGAACTCAAACACAAACACCTCCTTTCCACATATCACATGGTTGCTTTGTTAGCAGTCCACGCCTGCTTTGTCTGACTTACTTTTGAAAAAAGCATACATTTTCGTGAAAAATTAAAGTCTAAAATGTCTTCTTTAGTTCAACTGCTACGAAGGTTAGCGTAGGTTGGACTTGAATCAAATGATGTGCAATAAAATTCGGATAAAACAGAACTACTCAGAGTCTAACGTTGCAACGTTGTGAGGTTTATTATAAGTTTAAGAACTATGCCCCAAAAGAACTACATTTCTCTGTGTTCTCAGTTGAAATTTCAAAGTTATAGAGCGTAGGAACAAATCATGGTTCATACAGAGATATGCATAAGGCAAATTATAACTGATTAAACTCAGGGAAGCCGTTTGAAGCCTAGTTTTCTCCTGTAGGTGCGAAAGGAATTGAAAATACAATAAGTGACGGTTACCGTAGTCATGCCAATGGGTTTAGTTACAGGAACAATTCTTCATTAATAACTGCTGGATTGACAGCAAGTTTCATCGAAGAACGACCGTCAATTGCAGAATCTGGACTTTAAGTTGAGGAAGCATTCTGCTGCAAGTAGTTTCAGTGGTGAATTGGCGGATAGCAATAAGGAGGTTGCTGACATTGATGACGAGGACTGCACAGTGACAGCAGGTTTGGTAGAATGAGGTCCTAATCACATATTCAGTCTACATCTCACGCACATTCGATCTTCTTGAATATGGAGCACACTGGGGGTTATGCCGCGTACCCTATGGAAAGGATCTCACTACATGAAGGTGTTCAGAGCTTTTGTCAACCTAATCACCAAGCCGCTAGAAACGCCTAAAAGAACAACATTTGCGAGAAGAGATTCAGCAAGCACCTCTAATATACCCCGGGGTTTAGTTTGGCACATGAAAATGACTAATTTTACCCTATGAAAACCTGGCTTTAACCTGGTTTAGTAGAAATAAGATTTAAAGAAACATAAATGATTTCAATAGAACAAAATGGAGTTTTTGTGACTGTCGTAAGACTTATGTTGCCGTTATATTGCCAAATGATAACTGAAGACGTTTAAAGGACTAGCTGGAAAGACAATCCAAAGGTTGTAATCGTAGGATCTACAATGCTGCAACGCTCGTTCCATCAACTAAATTGCCTACGAAGTGTAACGCGCCTATCGATCGGGGACCTAAATAGGGAGATGACTGTTAGCCCATCCCTCTTAGATAGCCAACCCGTCATGGTTAGCTACCAGGCACGCGATAGAAGAATAACTGTAAGAATCGGATGTATTCGATACTACCGCATACAAACTCAGAGGGCTAGAGCTTTGGGAGAGTTAGAGTAGGGAAAGGGATGGCCACGAGGAGGGTTTGTGTTGCCCTCGGACTCATGGGCGTGCCTTGAGGAAGGCGAGAGTGCGGGAAGGGGGAGAGGAGTACAAAGAACAGGCTAGACCGGCGTGTGTGGATCGAATGGCGTGCGTCACAGAAGAAACGTTAGCACAAGGCCATCTAGGTTAATTAAAACACATCATTTTACTCTGAATTAACGACACTTGCAGGAGCACTATTTGCACGAAAGGTGACACTAGTTTTAAGAGTACACTTCCATTACCTATTTGGACAGCTGTCACAAAATTGGTAGTTAAACCAGACTAACTTTTAGGGCGGGCGTGGTATTAGTGAAAGTAGAAATTTTTGTCGTATTTCACGGTACCTCATTTATGCCACCCTCAACAGCGGTCACGCCTAAAAATCGACGCGTTTTTTTAAAAATAGAGTTAGTTTTTAATGCAAATTTTTGAAAGTGAAGCATGGCAGCTTAATTCACGTCCGCGCTTTTCGACAAACCAGGTAAAATTTCTAAAAAAAAGCACTAACAGCAGTTCATTTGTGTAAAGCGCCTAACCTGTGACGGCAGATAGACTGGTGCTGGTGACTGGGACAGCCAAGGAATGTTCACCTGCCACTTGTGTGTTATCATTAAAACTGCGTTCCCATACAGCAGGCCTGGCTACCCAACAGGTGAACCTGCTCCAGATTCCACGCACCACATCCCCTTTTTGTAAACAAACCCTCCACGAGAGAGCTGATCCCATCAATCTTTAATTACCCCCAACTGGATGCGCAGCGATTAACATTTGTACCCCAACCCCTGCCGGTGATGCAACAGTGGAAGTGACATGTGGCGTAAACACAGGCGAGAGAGAGAGCGCGAGAGCGACTGGGAAACAGGCAGCTTAGGGGCACACAATACCACGCAGATGGCATCCCACTACGAATGTGAATGTCACTGAGGACCAGCGTGCGTGCGTGTACGCCTTCTTTGGATAATGCCGAAAGTAATTGCCTCGTGTGGCATAATCTACGAGGCACTGGAAATGCTCACTGTTATGAAAACAGTGTTTACTTAATCAAGCCGAGGTGATTTCTTCAGGTTGGGCGGTGTAACCCTTCCGACTACCACAGAAGCCGCTAAATTGAGCCTGACGTTTGTGACTTTGGCTAGCGATTAGAAGAATCTTAAGAGAGATTGAGCAGAGCCAAGTGATCCTACTGTGTCATTCAAACGCACAAAACGGGATTGGCCGAGCTAAGCGTCGAAAAATATGTCTGCGCCCTAGTGCGGCACTACAAATGATATTACGGAGACTCAGGGTAGAACGTCGAGTTCAGGTACAACCAACACCAGGAGCTGTTCATCGGAGTTCAAGCACCAAACTAGGGAAGTGGCGAAATTTTGATCTCCTTGACATGCAGAAAGGCCTCCTCATCCACCGCAGGTTCCTTCTCCACTTGAAATGCAACCGGTTTCTGGTCTCCTGGTTGCCTCCTCTGAATTGCCGTTGTTGATGTGGGCCCCAGCATGTAGTCTCGAATCACACCGGGGACACGGAATTAACCCTGGGCCGATTACACTTCCTTGATGCCCACGATGAAGAAAAAGGACCAGAGAGGACGTGGACGCAACCGTTTACCTCAGATCTCAATCTCGTTGCTGTCGTGTGTAGCATTTGCGTAAGTCATACAAGCGTTAACATCGAGACCCAGGTGTGGGGATACTCCAAGATAAGTATTCGTGCTAATGAAAGGGGTGTTGAGGATTCGTGCGGCTGGCGACATATTGCAAAATGGGGAACCCTGTGTCGGAGGTGAAGCGACCGGATTAAGAGGCTGAATAAACACGATTCACAACACTGTCTTCAAATCCTGATCAATGTCTATAGATGGATCTCCACGACAACTGCAGCCGGCCTTCGATAGTCATGGTGTCTGTTGTCCAAAATAGAGTAAGGGCTGGGGTTCGATTTGCGTTATCCAAACGCATCCGCTGCTACCGATGTGGAAAAGTTCTTTTGAGAGTCTAATACATACTGCATACATTCTAATACTCATCACATACTGCTTCTCTTTCGCCTTGATTTTCGGTTTGCTGCTGATTGTCAAAGTGGGTCATTCAAACGCACAAAACGAGATTGGCCGAGCTAAGCGTCTAAAAATATGTCTGCGCCCTAGTACGGCACTACAATTGATATAAATTAGATGTTGTAGAATATCCGAGCCCTAGTATAAAGGAGACTGATGCAACAGAACAGGCTTTATTGACCAATCACAAGCCAGAACCACACCTCAAGAACCGTCTATCTGCGTCCACCACACTGGCTACGCCGCTCATTATATATCACTTCTCAAACGTGTCTGTCTCTGGTTGGCTGCCTATCTACCTCGCATGTTATTAAAACGTAAGGAGACAGAGGATTGGCTAAGACTAGCGTGGTCCAATATGTCTGCGCCTTTATTCGTCGCTACAAAGAGTCAAATCAGCTGTGTTATCGAATTTGTGTGCATATTAGCCCACGTCCATGTGACGAATGGGAGGCTTTATAAGATGGATTGTTGATAAAGATTTCCCAGTGTCTGGATGTACGTCGTAAATGGACATAATTTTGTATTGCGTTTTCATAATGACGCAAAATACACCAGGATATCTTGTGATATGGACATAATGAGGGCAAGGAATTTACGGTACGAAGCTGTAATCAAGCTGATAAAGAAGACAGCGTACTCCAGTGCAAAATTGGAATTTACCCCCAACCAACCGTCAACTAGAGTTCGACTGATAGCAATATAGATGACTAATCATATAGCGAAAAAATCTGTGAGTAGATTCAAATTTCATTTAGATGCTTGTTTAACCGTACAGCAAAATATTTGACAGAAATTGATGGCCTTCAGTTCAAAATAACCAAAAAATGAAGTGGTTACTTTAAACGTTACCAGTAGTTTGTGGTGTGATTCTGTACCGATTGGTCAATCAAGACATTTTGGAAAATGTTGCAGAGATAAGTGGGAGTGATTTTTAAGGCGATATCACTGAATTATTTGCCCAACTTGAAGAGTCTGGTGAGTACAAACTTAAGCCCTCATTTTTCATCTTGTAGCGTCAAGCATAAAGGTAATAAGGACACGAATAAGCGTTAGATAGTTATATTGTGATGCAACACAATTGGGAGCGATTTGATTTATCAAATCCTGTTAACTTCTGCTCCAAATTTTCAGCTGGACGTTTTGCTAAGAAATGTGTCGACCTGAACTCGTTGGTGTGTAATGATCACACACTTTATTACCGCCAACGACCTTGACGGTGTGGTGGATAGCGATGATTCACACCCTATAATGCGGTATCTCCAGCCTTCGACAAAGGATGACCCAGCCGCGCGGATCCTCAACTCCCCCTCATTCGCACGACCATTTATCCTGAATTATCCTCACACCTAGGTCATGATGTTAGGACATCTGCGACTCACACATCTGAGGTATAAATACATACTCTCCAAAGCCACACAGACACAAGGACGCCAACGTGGTTGAGCTCTGATGTGGACGTTATGCCCACGTCCCCTCCGTTCTTCTTCATCATCGTGGGTATCAGGAAAGCGTAATCGGGCCAGAGTTAATTCAATGGCCCCTGTGTGGTTCAAGAACACATGCTGGGTCCCACAACAAAGTTATATTTAAACATAGTTGTTCTGAAAAGATCTTATCTGTGGCACACATTAACGTTAATCACACCTTGTACCCCGCGGTTAATATCCACAAAGGCGCTTTTGAGTGCGTTGGATGTCCTTTTAATTTCACACACGCCAACAAACAAATTCGGTAAACACAAAACCAAAGGCCACTTGTGACAAATTGGCTGCACTTCCAATCGCAATTGCGTTCACTGACCATGAATTAGGCAACTAGGTAATAAATCTGCGGATCTAGCGTGTGCAGGAGCCGCTAAAGTGAACCTGCCATTTGTAAACTCATTGAAATCCACGTGAAGGGAAAGCTACTCATTCACAGGTGTTTAAATTTGATTTTGGCTAGATACTAGGAGAATTTTAAGAGAAACCGAGAGGAGTCAAGTGATTATACTGTGATATGGATCTCGATTCCACACCTCGGCAACGACTTGTTCAGGGCAGATTACGGTTAGCAGACCCCCTGGAATGCTTAGATACTCAGGACTACGGAGACACGGAGTAGAATTTCGAAGCTCTAGCACAGAGAGTTCAGGTACAGCCAGCAACAGGAGCTGTTCATCGGAGTTCAAACGCCGAATTGGGGAAGTGGGGAAATATTGCTCTCCTTGCCATACAGAAAGGCCTCTTCATCCACCTCAGCTTCCTTCTCCACTTGCAATGCAGCCGGTTTCTGATCTCCTAGTAGCCTTCTCCAAATCGCCGACGTCTTGAAATCCCGGTCAAATTGTCCAGTAAGCGCGAAGGAACAAGGGTAACACGGCGACACTACGGGACATATTCTGTGTCAGTCTGTGATTACGTTAGGCCAGAAGGGGCATTGTAGATTTCCTGACTACCAAAGGTAGTGTGGGGTCGGATTAGGGCGCAGACATGTTGGACCACCTGGCCTCAGCCAACCCCGTGTCTCTTTGCGACCCAATGGCATGCGGGAAAGGAAGGCAGCCAACCAGAGAAGGACATGGATGAGATGCAGTATATAATGAGCGGCGTGGCCAGTGCGGTGGACTCGGATGGAAGGTGCCTGACGTGTGGCTCTGGCTTCTGATTGGTCAATAAAGCCTGTTCTGTTGTACCGGTCTTATTCCTATTAGGGCTAGGGTATTCTACACAAGTTTCAATACATGTGACTTCAAAGAAAATAAACAGTAAAAAACTTCGTTGAATACCTTTGGAACTATTCAATACAGTAGCACTTTAGGCGGTTCTCTAAATTACTTCACAGAATGAAATATTGTTAAATTTGAAGAAAATGAGTGTCCTGGTAAGTGCTAAAGAAGCATAGTTTTCACAACATTGGATGTTTGCTTAATTTGTGTTCAGCCATCAAATGGAATTGTTACGTTTGGCCGTAATAAAGAGAGAAAACCACCCAGAAAACGGTACCAGATCCCCTGTTGAAGCTAGCACCAACCTTCCCACGCTAATGTAAGGACAAGACCAGAGCTCGTGTAGTGAGCTTGTATCACGTCAGCCACGTGTGGAGTCATTTGTCGAAAGTGAAACTAATTCAAGTCAAGGTTGACCATGAGCTGATAAAAAGCGTAATAAAACACATTTTAGTGAATTAGTGCAAATTGTGCCAGAAACCAACGACGAGCAATCCTGGGGAAACCGGTATCTTGAACAAGATTAGTGCCTTGCATTGTTATTTGGAATGACTGTTCTTATCGCGCGTGTCTGCTCTTTAGCACAGCCTCCAGGAGCATTGTGCTGGAACACACAACTTCTCTCAAGTCAGATGCGACTGATGTCTGCGTTCATCCAATTGCCGGGTACTTTTGAGGATTTGCACATGGATATCACCTCATTTCACCCTGGGTTCTGTCAAATTTGGAAGCACATTTGCACTACGCTGAGGTGTTTGTACTTTTTCTCCATAAATTAACGGTAACGGATATGCGTGTTGTGAAAAATTACGTGCAAACCTCATGACCCTCATCATTACTGGGAGAAAATTAATTACCTAAGCAGCTGTTTGACTTTTTAATGTTCAACGTTCAACACAAGTCAAGTAGACCTCCAACACAGAATCCCTCACAACGATTAATTCGCACTTAGGTAATTTACAAAACAAAATATTTGTTGTGATATTTTGAAAGTTGGTCAGATCTGCCTTCTACAATCACATCGAGGCCAAGAATTAGGTTGTGAATTGGGTGTTAAGCTGCAAATGTTATACATTAAATAGAGAACATGTTTGCTGTGGGCCCCAGCATGTGGTCTTGAACCACACCGGGGACACTGAATTATCCCTGGCCCGATTACGCTTCCCCGATACCCACAATAAAGAAGAGGATTGGAGAGAACGTGGACACTACCGTTTACTCCCGAGCTCAACCACGTAGGTGTCGTTGTGTCGTGTGTATTTATACCTCGGATGTGTGAGTCATAACTGCGCCAACATCGAGATCTAGGTGTGAGGATATTCCAGGATAAATATTCGTGCGAGTGAGGAGGGAGTTGAGGATCTGCGCGGCTGGCGACATGCTACAAAATGGGGAACCCTGTGTCGGAGGCTGAAGCGATCGGATTAAGTAGTGTAAATAAACTCAATTCACGACATGTTTTTGACGCTTATCAAAATCGATAACGGCTACAGGTGATAAATTTTTAACTCTTGGATATTAAAATTGAAGAAAATCTGCATTGTGATTGTCTTGACAAAAAACATGGTTTCTACGTACTTATTTCTAACCAAACTGCAATCATCAGTTAAGCACTTCAAAACGTACGTTGCTGTGTCCAAGTTTGCCGAAGTCCAAATTGCAGAATCCTGATTTCCGCTTTTTTAAGTGAGTATTCTAATACCTGACGGTATTCTGCGAAGGTGGGGTCATAAGTTGGCTAATTTTTATCGGACGGCAGCATTATCGTAGTCACGCAACTGGTGCGATTAGGAATCGTCTCTGTTTACCTGAGCTAGAACTAATGTAAATTAGTCTTTCTGAAATGCTGGAAAACTTGACCCACTCCAATAAAAACCAAGACACTTAATCAACTTGACAAAAAGATTGTGATTAACTGCAGGTGCATCTTTGCATTCCTGTTTGCCAATTGTTACTTAAATGTCCTGAGTGCTCATTGGTCTCCACATTCAAAGCTGACTGGTGCGTTATTTCACAGACTGTGGTGGTGTGACGACGTCAGAGGGCGCAGACATATTGGACCACCTGGTCTCAGCCAATCCTGTGTCTCTATGCGTCCCAATGGCATGCGAGGATGATGAGCAGCCAACCAGAGAAGGACACGAATGAGGCACAGTATATAGTGGGCGGCGTGGCCAGCGTGGTGGACTCGGGTGGAAGGCGCTTAACTTGAGGCTCTGGCTTGTGATTGGTCAATAAGGCCTGCTCTGTTGTACCAGTCTTATTCATACTTTGGCTCGGGTATTCGACAGTGGGACTGTTTTAAGACACCCACACCACCCTCATGCTACCCAAAGCCAGCATCTTTACTACACACATTTTGCAAAATCTTCGACCTGAATGAGACGCCTCCTTTCTAGACATTACACGATTCGATTTAAATAGTCGTCACCCTTAAGATAGCTAACATGGAGCATCACCAATAAGAAAAAGTAGTAGAAGATTTTCTGAATGATTAATTGGTCAGAGACAGAAATACAGGCCGAAGACTTCAGCAAATGCATTCTAATGGGAATGCCTATTGATTCAGTTGTTCATAGCATCGAATAGACTCCAATAACAAACAACAGCTGAGCTACTTTTAATCAAAATGTCATACGACCGTGATTTGTCACTACTAATGGCTTGCAAGATTTAAGTCATTTTAAAATAAAATGTTTAATGTGACGTATCTACTTTCTGCTCAAAATTACGTGCAAAATTAGCTACAAGAGAGTGCGAAGAAATTCACGAGGTCGACATGGTAATTTTAAATTCTCTTTTCATGTGTGTTTGCAAATGAAGTCAAAGCGACAACGACGACATCGGTTTTCGCGATAACGTTGGCACCAAGCGTTCAAATACTTACAGTGACTCTAATACGCAGTCCGCTTTAAGCGTTCATCTTGCATCTCTTGACGCTTCATAAAATGTTGTGGGATTACGAACAGCAATGGAATGCAAAATTTGCCTTGACCTCTCTTCCACACCTGTACTTTTGTGATGGAATTTAATTTTCCGAGTTGCGATGGCAATGGCAGCGGTTACGACACAAGTAATGGTCTTAATTTAGTGATAAATATTAAAAAAAACTAAGGAAAACAGACAATTGTGGGAAATATTGCCGCCATCTTACTAGGCTCTTGAAAGAATACATTACAATGCGACCGAAAGTGCACCAGATATTGTGTATTTGGGTATTACAGAAGTAGGGTTGATGTCTTAAATTGGTCCCACTGCAACATGACATGGCTGAAACTTTATCACATTGGATTAAGTAAAAACACGAAGGACCTGACCCATTTCCGAATCGTTTCCACGGATTACAATTGCAGTAGGAGTGTGTTTTGCACTCGTCTTTGGCCGAATTTGGATGGAGAAAAATCAGTCAGCAAAAATGTGGCAATTGTGAAAGTAAGAGTTAATAAGTGTAGAAAGATATTATTGATGCGTTTCTTCCCTCCTGATATATACAGTAAGCTCCATTGGACTTTTATGACTTGATCTCACACAAGAGGTCCATAATGCGCGATTAACTGAAATGTAGGGAATGCATAGGTGTCGTAGTCGAATGCACCAATCACCGTAAACTCTGAAATACATGGTAGATAGCAATGTATCTATATTGACAGATGGAGTGTAGTCTCATTTGATAATGTTTGAAGACTAGGATCACATCGAAAACACGTTTAATTTCAAGTAGTCAAAAATCCTTTGCTAATCCGAGGTTGTTTGCCATCTCATGGGGCTGTAGGGATTCGTGTTGATTCATGTGCAATAACCCAGTCCTCTCAGCTTCCAGCACAAGTCCCCCCCTTTCACAGCCTGCCCCTCAGTCACGTGAGGCCACTGACTCATTAACCACTCTGCATGTCCGCCCACCACCACCCGTTTTAGTCATGTGACCTCACAGACACCTGTGTTTTTGTTTTCGTACATGTCCACTCAACCGTAATTGTACACGACATAACTTGGTTGAGCGGTCTAGTAAACGGTGGTGCCTTCTCCACTCCGGTCTTCTTTATTTTAGCGGGAACACAGGGTAACGTATTCGTCCCAGATAATCGCAGTGGCCCCGGCGTGGTTCAAGCCATCATGACGGGGCCCTCAACAGGGCGGTTAAAAACTCAAATACGAGGGAATGGCTGAGTCCATGAAGTAATCCAATCTGAATTCAGTGAAATCGAAGTCATTGTTGATGTTGACATGTTTCAGTATGCACCTGTATCCGTTCATTCCTTTGTTTATTTGCGACTTATTGCCTACAGCCGACTTGAATGCCAATCGTGTTGTGGCATTGTCAGGCATATCAACTTTTCCAAGACAACTTTATTAACACTGAAATGTGTGACTCCCAATCACTCACTCCTGTCCACACAATTACAGCTCTGCTGTCACGCCACATCTTATTCACATTGACAAATCACCACTTTAATTACCCAACCCACTGATCTCAGGTCGCGCAAGCGCACATAAGTGGGCGCATCTGAACATACACTCGACTTCTGCTTTAACCTTTGGCTTGTGCTCGAATTTTCTAGTTGAGACATCAAACTACCTGCCTTGCTGTGTTCTGGAAAACGTTTGGCATGGCAAAAAGGGAATCAAATACCATCCTCGGGGACTTGCATCAACATTCCGGGCAAAACGTTGCTTCTCAGACGTCTTTGATCCTCTAAAAATCCATGGGTATCCGCAAAAGATCTACAATCATCACAATGCAGTGTTGTGAATCGAGTTTATTCATGCTCCTTAATCCGGTCCCTTTTCGCAGGATGTCACCAGCCTCTCGGATCCTCAACTCCCTCCTCATTCACACGAATATTTATCTTGGATTATCCTCACACCTAGGTCTCGATGCTAGCGCCTCTATGACTCACGCATCTAGGCTATAAATAGGCAACGCAAACGCCACACACGGCACCAACGTGGGTGAGCTCTGAAGTAAACAGTTGTGTCCACGTCCTATCCAGTCGTTTTCTTCATCGTGGGTATCAGGGAAACGTAATCGGGCCAGGGTTAATTCAGTATCCCCGGCGTGGTTCAAGACCGCATGCTGGGGCCCACAGCAGAAACACGGTATTCCGATGCGGTTTAAGTAAATGCAATCAGCGAAATCACCGTGAAAACCTGGCCATGTAAGAGGCACGTTACTGCGTTGAAATACGAAAATGATGCTACGAATTCTGCACAACTAGAGAGTTATCAGTATTAAGAGCTACTGGCTAAGAACCCAAGCAGAAACTGCAATGCAACTGCTCGGAATAGCAATTACAAACAAACTGACTTTAAAGTCATGAAGAACCACAGCCTATGAGAAACAAGCATCAATCAAAACACTGATTTCCCAAACATTGCGACCTCGAAAGCCACCCACCTGTGTCTTGTGTTTTGAGTAGGTCACTTTTTAGTCCCAAAACACGCGTGGCAATTTGAATGTGTTCTGAGTTTCAAATTTCATTCACATAATACAACATATCTGTAAAAAAACATGACGAGGCCATATTTTAAATTTCCCCGTCTTCTCATTTTGGTTTTGGTTTGGTAAGCATTTTGTATAGCTGTACATTACCGGTTTAACCTCAAAGTTTGAAATGTAGAGACGAAGTTATTGTACGACTTTGAGTCAATTTCCCTAACACCAAGTATTCCAGTCATTGTCATCGAGATTTTCAGAATTTGGTACTCCATAAAGTGAGTAATACACAAAATATTACCGTTTTAAATGCATTCGACTGAATGAATGTGCAATCGAAAAAACGTCTTGTACTGGCGCCTGTAAACATGAGAATTTGTGCAAAATCGCCAAGACCTTGAGCTGATTCCACCTCCTCCAACCACTCCTGCCAAAATGACACACTTTAATATTAGTGTGGCATGCTAGTCTCATTCCCACATTTCGTCTTCACCCACGCATTACAATGCAATTATCCTGCTCACTGTCTTGAAACGTGACTCCAATCGAGCCTTTTGCCGCATACAATCAAATAATGACAATTTGAATGGAACATAAGCAGCGTATTCATGTAACTTTAGAAAAATCCTTCACACAGTCCACACTAACGTTAGTAAATACCGCCCCATCTACGGCCAAATTTGATTAGGATTTAAAGTAACCTCATGAGCACTGTACACAACCTAAATTACACCAACAGAAGAAGGCCAGAAGTCACAAGGTGAACAAGAAGTTGCTAAATGCGTTGGCATTTTAAGCTTGGTCGTTTGACTATTTTGACAACAGCATACTTGGCTACATTTTATGGCTACCACATGCTGCCTCAATTTCTACAGTCCAGATTATTCGTTAGAGTGCTGAGGCAATTTGAAAGAGGTGTAATGCATGTTTTTGTGATTTTGGCGTCTTGAATATTCATTATGGCGAGAATAATATGTTTCCAGAAAAATAGCCTATATTGTTGTTTACAATATCACTTTTCATCTTAGCTCCGCCAAATTACTGCTCACTATTCACCGGGTTAGCTACCTAGACTAAAAGCCGTTTATTTAACAAAGATTAAAATGACTTGGACGAGTCTGGGGAATCGTGTTAATTCAAGTTCATCCCCTCTCTTGCCACATTCTCCGACTCACTCCCCTAGTCATGCTGGATGGTCTACTTACACCCACCACTTGTTTGACCAATCAGACATTTGTACTTTTACTAGTTTACACTGACACGATTGGTCAGCACCCACGTTAGTCACGCACTGCCTTGAATACAGGAACACGACAACGCAACTAGGTTGAGCTGCCTGGTTAAGGGTCGTGTACCGACATCTGTCACCCACGTTAGTCACGCACTGCCTTGAATACAGGAACACGACAACGCAACTAGGTTGAGCTGCCTGGTTAAGGGTCGTGTACCGACATCTGTTAGGATTTTGGCGAGTACCAGTGTGGAGCAATCGAGTCAATTTAAGACAGCGCCTCCGGAGCAATTTGAAAACACGTTGCATTAAGTTGAATCAGAGTTGGGCAAGCAAGCAGTATGAGGAACTGGCTCATGGTTTTATCTCTGCTTTATTGAAGCATCACGCCAGTAGCCGTATGGATGTCAATATTGTTGTCGTCTTGGCCCACACATGCTTTAGTCAAAAAGAAGAGAAATTTTAACAGATCTGAACGCAGTTGTCAAATGCACATGTGAGTGCTTCATATGTTTAACGTCTATTCCAGTCTGATGTTTGTATTGTTCGCTTCGTTCATTAATGATCGCCAGACTCAATAATCAGGGTTCTGAGATCACCAAAATTGACTTTGCACGTTTTGGACCACAAAGAAAGTCATGATCAGTGCAAAGTGAACGCCAATATCTATTTTTTGATAAATTAGACTAGACCACCACAGTGATTTGGACCAATTAGAATAAAATATCTGAAGTCCGCTTTGCTGCCGTTCCATCAAGCGCGTCTTTCTTGAAAATTTTCCAAAAACACAACGGTATGAAACTACAAATTTGCTTTTCCAATTTGGAAAGTCTTGTTAATGCGGAAAATAGTCCATGCTGGTCAGTCAGTAGTGTGAGCTTCTGCTACCTTTATTTCAACAGCTCAGACTTAGATTACAGTAAACACATACTCTTCCTAACACACCTTCACCTGTGTGGCAGTTATTCTTCGAAGCATTAGGCTACATTCCATCTAGTTGAACCAATAATTCTAAAGCAAGTTGTGCGCAGCGAGCAGTTAATTGGCTTGGTGAAGGCGAATATCAGCAACTTTAGTAGTTGATACAAAATTGGCCTGGAAAATAATTTTAACATGCACACTTCCGCCTCCATTCGTAAACTTTTGCAAAGTCTGCGGACTTGTAGCTCGAGGTAACACACTGAATAGCCTTCAGCTAAAGGAAAACGCAAAACTGGCTGGCAATTTTGACTACGTAAATCCTGTGCACAGAGATTGTACAGGATTATTCGTAACTTATCTTGTATTGACGTGCAGCGATGCTGTGGAATCCAGAACGATTTGTCCTGTAGGAATAGCAAACATAGAAATGTAGGAGACGTGGCAAAGAAATACCAAGGATTCGTTTGTGATTATGCAAACCAATAAAGACACATCGAACAAAAAGAGCTTGTTTCTGCAACTGCGAAAGCAAAATTGGGAAAATAGGTGGCTACATTGTCATCGGATCTGCTTGAAGGTGTACACAGTGAAGTGTGATTGTAATGATAGCAACATTTAAGGATGCCAAGGCCAAGAGTGTTTTAGACATCTTGACACAATGCTTGCGGTAGCAGATGAATCCTTCTGGACATTCACTGCAACTTGGACCGCTGTCGTGGGGCCTACCATCAACTCGATCTTCGCTAAAAATCAGCATTCAGCATTGATTTATAAAAAGAAAACATAGGCTGCGAAAATAAACTTGTGGTTACCAAGATTGATGCTACTCACACGGGCTGGGTTAAGCATGCCGTGAGATAGGTGGATTTCAATGAGCCGAGCGGATCTGCGCAATGCTGCCGAGCATTTCCAACTACACTTGATGTCGCGTACAGCACCTTTGAAACAATAAAAGTAACAGTTAGCTGCCGCCCCGCTTTGTGCTTTTCAAATACTGCAAATCACCACTTAACAAACGCCGTGTTTTCAATGCTTCTATGCAATACAACAGCGAGTAAATTAAGCTGACTTGGCAGGAAATATCTCAAGGGAAATAAACACACTGCGTGTTGATTCATGACAATAAAAATATATCAGGAGTTAGCCGCAATAGTTGCTTACTTGCATGTAGTGGTGACAAAATGTTGTGCGTTTGTAGTCATCGAAGGCGTTGATGTACTTGGGGTTGCTCGAAGCTGATTGCTCATCAAAGACCATCGAATCTTCTCTCCTAAATGAAGTGAGATATGGCGCGTTGGTAGAGCAGTTGGCCATCAGCTCACTTACTGAGTTTCCCAATTCAGAATCGTAGTCCTAAACGTTGCAAATCGCTTAACATCATGATTAGTTAAATAAAATTTACTACTAAATATTGTCTAGTCATCATTCAATCTATAACTTACCATCAACAGCGAAATGCTGGCAGGTGGTTCAACAAATTGGCCTTTTTCTCTGTGCATTTCCACAATCTCTTGTTGTTCATCCTCTGACGGAAAGTCGGCCGCAGCAATCGAAATTAACATCACGGCCTTAATTATATTCTTCATGCTTGAATTTCTTGAAATGGAACCCGATATCTGCTGCTTGGGAGTGTAACTGAAATAAACGGGGTGTTTTGATCCCTTGGGTGCTATATAGCGCTGTGCGACTGTGGGCTGAAACTCAAAGAATCACGTGAGAACTTGCATGGCAATAAAAAGCAGCCTAATTTCGTGTAATTCGAAAACTAGACTGCTGTCTGATAGCACAATAACGCCAGACGCAGACAGCAAGTGACTTACTCTAGGCTGACCTACGAGTTGTACACTAAACTGGTGTAGCAACAATTATTCGAAAATCGCTCCTTAATTTACTGAAATAAATACTGGCTATGGCGTCTGCAAGCATCTGACTTCAACATGACAGGTAAATAAAGAACTCTAGTTTGAGTGAAGTCGACGAACTCCCTCACGCACTCTTGCTGACATGTCTGTCCACACACGCCTGTGCATGCACCCCTCTCGTTACTTATTCCACTCCGCTGGCTGTTTGGTCAATTGAATTTGTATTAGTTCACCCACTGTGGTTTGGTCAACAAACTTCTCCAGTCACACATGCCTTTTATGTTGCACGGATTAGCTGAGACATCACTAGTGTTTTCGACCATTCCGGAGATCTTCGTAGCGTGATCTGGATCACAAAATTATGAGGCTTCAAACAGCTCTTTTTGAGCATAATTAGACAAGAATCTCGTAAAGATTGGAGGGAATTATCATTAAGACTGACTAAAGTAGCAAGTCATTTCAAATACTCCTTCTATGGACACTTAACCAGTAACCAAGGAGTTAACAGGAACACCTGTAGGTAATTACACAGTACTGCGAATAACGTATCACAGTCGGAATGCCTTCGTCCAACTACGTTTAAACAATTAATGGCATGGCATCTCGAATGCATTTACCGTAAAATTATGAAGTATGTCAGTGAATCGCTCCAAAGCACATTTGCTGCTTGCAAGTTTGAAACACGTGAGGATTGGATTCACGCTACCTTACGCAAATATGAACATTGCGCCAAAACATGATTGGTGAATTTGAAACGGCCTCAAGGCCTTTTTTAAATGCACTGCGAGACAATGAATGTGGCATGGTGAAAGCAATACACACGTTCCCTGAAATTGGTTCAACCAGCTTCCTTGGGAGGTGAAGGCATGAGCAAACCATTTGAATAGTAAAAGCTATAGTGGTGACAATGACTGAAACACATTTGTTCACTTATTCACGACACCTAATTTGGGGCTGCTTAATGGAATTAGTCATTAAGGGGCCATAGTATTCGGTGATTTTTGTCACAATTTATTAAAGTATTGCTGCAGGTAACTAGGGCTGGCCGTTTACAAGATTTCAAGCGCATATCTCAGTATGTACGTTATGTCCAGTAAAAAGAACGCGAATTTGTGATTTTGTAGGAGCTTGTGGTTGAGCACTGCCTTCCAACCCTCTAGTTGACAGCCCGTAACAACTCGATAGTGGAGTGAAGTGAGGCTACGGAGGACACGACAGTTTACTAGCGTCACACCAGCCATGTGTGAGTCTTGGTGTGTGGATGAATGAGCGAATGGCAGGTGTCTGATAACAGCAACCAATGAAAATGTGATGAGTCATTGTCACCATCGGGTCACTCAACTGGGTTCATTCAGGCGCGATCGGAGTTAATCTGCTTTAATTTGTTGCCTCTAAACAATCAAGTTCACTGTGGCCCCCTGTTATCCCAGCGCATTTTTACGCAAAATATTCACTTAAACAGGTTGCTACGGGCGCAGACGAACATGTAATTGAGTAGAGACCAAGTTATCGTGGTACTTAAATCTGAAAATTGAAACATTTCGTTGGCAGGAGGCAGCGAGTGCTGGATTGGCATCCCAACTGCTAAAGATTGATTTAAACCCGTTAGAGCATTGAAATATACCCCAGAAAATGTAGCACTCGAGTTAAAAATGATGCAACGAGTTGGATAAATATTTTGTAACCTGCAGCAGAAGGCGTAGGAGGAGAAGGAGCGGCAAAAATCCAACATGCAAGGCTTTCAAGAGTGGTTTGGGAAAATAGGCCAGAGTCAAGGTCATTTGGATATTGCATTACAGAACTGCAATTGCAGCATAACCAATGCTGAACACGCCCTGTTGACAGAACCTTCATCTTGCAAATTTAATCAATCAGGTTTCGTGAAAAGGTGAAGTGTTTTGGTTATTCTGCAAACTCGGAGGTGGTTGTGTTGGGGATCCACGATTCCCCAAGATTGACTTCTGGTGCTATTTACATTTATCCACTAACATTTGTTTTGCTACGCTTTTCATCAAGTGACGGTCAACTCTGACTTGAATTAGTTTCGTTTTCGATACTGCACTCCGCACGTGGATGCCGTGAATACGGCTCTCTCTTCACGAGCTCTGATCTTGTTCTTGTATTAGCCTGGGAAGGTCGGTTCTAGCTTCAGCTAGGGATCTGGTACCGTTATTTGAGTGGTTTCCTATTTGATACGGGCAAACGTAACATGTTGCAGCCACATAACACCAGTTATTATCTGAGACACGATCAAATTCCACTTTGTGCCGTAATGATTTTAAAGTGTGATTCCTCATAAACTCCAAAGTTTGAGTGCAAAAATGCCTTCTCAAAGAAGCTGAAATGACATTTCTACTCAAGTTTATCAAAGTAACTCTTGAATTTAAAAACAGTTGCCTTTGGAAGAAGTCGTCAATAGTGAAATTACAGTGGGTCAGTCAAAAGGGGTCATTTGAAGACAGGTATCAAGTTATAGTGAGACATATATATTACCAACAGGTAGTTTAGTAGTTACGAATTAGTGGAAGGGTTTTGTTATCATCTTCAGGGCTTCTGCATTTTTTCCGCACTTGAATATCATTCTTAGTCGCTTCTACCCTCAACACCGTAGAAAAATGCTTCGTATTAGATTCTAATAAATTCTAGGTTAGCCTAGCCAATTAATTAGGGGTTGTGCCTAATTGATTTAGCCCAAACTGGTACATCTTGCTAACAAGTCACGGATATTCATTTTTAGATATTTTTGTTGAAGCATTTTAAAAGATCTTCAGTCTACAGATTTGCACCTTTGGGTAAATCTGTGGTGATTTTAAGATGTGGTTGCTGATGACTCCGAAATTCCAATGCAAACAAATCCTACTCAGCGAGATGCTGAATTGCCTATTCTATTCAAATTTAACAAAGTAACTTTGAATTTAAAAACAGTCGCCTTGTGAATAGTGAAATTGCAGTGTTTGAGTCAAAAGTGGTCAGTCGAAGACAGGTATCAAGTTATAGTGAGACATATATTGCCAACAGGCAGTTTAGTAGTCAAAAAATACTGGAAATTTTTGTTATCAGCTTCTGGGCTTTTAGGGTATTGTGCATTATTGCGAACCGAGTTGATCGACAACCATTAATCTGAATGATGACCTTTTAATTGCGGAAACTGAACACATCGAAATACATTTTGTCCTTTTTTATTGGTTGGCTGCACTGGTTAGCGTGAATGTCATTCTGTTAACTACGTCAGCGGAGTTCTGTACATGACTGACACAGGCAGAACTCAAGTCCATCAGCATTTTTTTATAAAATTAAGCACGATACATAAAAATTCCTTGTTGAATTTTCTGTTTTAGCGACACTGATCTTCAACCCGGTGTCTGAACAACCAAGTCAAGTGTTAAGTAGACACTGACGATGGATTCAACAACCGTGATATAATAAAATCCATTTCTTTATCCCAAATTAACGACGAAGGGATTGAATATCGATAAGTGCATGTGATAATTTGTGCAGATTTCTATAGGAGGTTAAAATTACATCAAAACAAATAATTCCGCACTCTTTTATTGTTTTGAAAAGACTAGACTCGATGTCTACGATGGCAGCTAAATAAACAGCACATTCACACCAACAATGAGAAAATTCCTCGAACGCCGTGTCTCAAGAAACGTGTAACTATTAAAACAATTGCTTTTGTAAATGGTGAACACACGGTTTACACTGCCTGTCCACCGACAGAAAAGAGTTTTCTCCGAAAAATTGAGTTGTGATAAAAATTTAATATTTTGCTGCAAGAATCTTAAACGTGAAAAGTCGTGAACAGATCCAGAGCAACCCAGTGTATCGACGTCGAAACAGAACATCCACTTGAAGAAGGCGCTCCTGTGTATCTGGTGGAGGACATGAAGGGTGTGCATTATTGCGAACTCCTAAAACTGATCAGGCGGTGACTGTAGAGCGCTACAGATGACAATTGAACAAACTTAGAAGTGCTTGATTCGGAAGGGCCTCTTACTGGGAAAGAAAGTAGGCACGTCATGTTGCTGCTGCATGACAACGCTCGGCCACCTCACGTTGCTCGCGCGACTCAGAAGATCCTCTTGAACTTGGGATGGGAATTACTTCCACACGCGGCATCTTCACCAGACTTGGTCCCATCCGACAATGATTTGTTCCGGTCAATGAGGCAGCAGCACATCTTAGTGATTAAACAGTTCAAAACGCTAGACTATACGCATACATTCGTCGTTGATGTTACCGTTTTGACGTCTGCAAGTTTCTTTTGCGACGGCATTCATAAGTTACCTGAGAGATGGCTCAGCGTCATAAAAAAAACGATGGACAATATTTGCAAGATTAGGTTCGCTGTTCTCTATATTTCTTGCATTAAATAACTTTACCGGAAAAATCTGTGAAATTATTTTTTATGCACTGGAAATCTTGTAATGCAGAGCTATGTGCGGTGCCGGTCATAATTTGAAGATGTCTAGGTGGGACAAAATAGCAAGTTAATTTTGCTGATCACTGCAACATTGAAGGTAGCATTCTTAAAACCAACGTTTAAAATGCTCATAGTTTCAAATAGTTTTAAAAAATACTCCTTTCGCATATTCTATCGGTGAAAAATCGTCAATATTTTAGCCAGGAGTGGGCAATGATAATTGCAGTAAAAATAAGAGCTTCAAAGAATACTTTAGTGAATTTTATACTTTCATGAAGTCGACGGAGGCAAAATTTTGTTTAGCTAATTTACATTACCACGAACAAAGTGGCTCATGGAATTCTAGGTCTATTAAATTCAATCAAACTACCCCAGAATGTGGAAGAACTGAACATTTTTTCACATCTGGTTGGTGAAAAACCGTGTTGTTTTAACTGGCACTCCCAGTGAAGCCGAAAATGATTCACCGAACCCCCGGAGAATCAGCGGAGTTGGTATACAAGACAGTTTACGACGATTTGGTCCAATGAACAGATGATTGGACCAGGAGATGTAACTTGGTTAAGCCAGGTTGAACAAAGTGAGTGTAAAAAAAGTACGAAAGAAGTAGAGCGAATAGAATCAGGATCGAAAAGTGGTGTAGCGGATTTTTAGCGATCACGTGTGAGTTAAGCCAGTTACTGAACTGACGGTGTTAATGCTTCTATCAGACACCCATCATTTGCTTGCGCTTATAACGAGCTTTTTTCGTCTGCGCTATCTCGTCTTCCTGTTTGGTCCTTTTAGGCAATCGTCACCAGAGTGTGTGTGAGTAATGAGGGACATCTGCACTTCCAGATATAAAGGTCCGCAGACTGACACTTCGACGAGGGCTACAGAATTAGAAATGAAGGATCGGCATTCCCAAGTTCGCCATTATCCACTAAGGATTTTTCCTTTGCGAACGTAATTACCGGCCCTTTTCTTTCGACAGACACATTATAATGTTGGCCGCTTGATCTGTACTGTCCGCATGCAGACACTGTACAGGTTGAATGCGAGTACGTTTTAAACGAGATGCTTGAATGATCATGATCAAGCTAAAAATTACATAAAAACAACATGAGGTGAGTTGGCGGATGTAGTTGAGTTGACACAAATGAGAAAATCATCGAGCCAATGAGGTAGGCTTGGTTGATGAGGAATGACTGCTAACCTGGCATATGAAAGAGGGCACACAGACTGTTGAAGGCTGCCATCTCCACTAAGACGTAAGTTGATGAGCGCGACTATTGGGTGTCGTAAAAGTGATCGATGCCGCTTTGCATTTGGAAAATGTGACATGCAACCTTCGAGTGATGTGACGTGATATCAGAGCAAATCATGAGGCCAAGTTGATAGAAATGGATGTTGAGTTGAAGACAAATTGGGCAATGAGACAAAATCGGGAATCAGAGTCGGACATCGTTAATGCGGAACGATTGGCCGTATCTGAAAACCGACTCGGAATAGCGGCGATCACCAGCGCGTAGAAGGTCAATGTGCTATCGCAGTGTAGGTCAGCAGTTGTTGAAGGTCAAGACGTTTACTGGATTGCTAACATTGGTTGTATCGTCGTTTGCATACATAACTAATGAGGTCACTAACATTTGCAGTTTGCGCAAACTTGTAACATTGCATTTGGCTAAATGGCGGTATGTTAAAGTCCACCATCGTGAGTAGGGACGTGAATGTGGGGGCAGAGCTGCTAAAAAACGGTGGATGGGGAATGTCTATTGTCATTTTATTGCACATTTAAAATCACAAAGTGCTAACCACCAGGGTTTATTACTAAAAAACTGTGCATGTTATGACTGACATGGCGAATCATAAGCCAAATGTCCTCCTCCATGCTGTTACGAGTCGAAAAGTTTTATTGCAGTGTAGAAATTTTTTACCAGGATACTAAAGGCGACAAAAAGGCCATGTAATGTGGCATTCTGTTTTGCCTGTCTATCATTGTTTTATTGGTCTGCCACACTGGAAAGCTTTATGTACATTCGGTTTCTTTGGAGGTCAGAAGTTTGTGTAGGTGCCAAATGCGGTAATCCAGAGTACAAGAGACCTGAAATATGTCCAGATTTCTCTGATCTCGATTTAAAGTGTCATGTCCAAACCATCATTAAAAAGATTTGGTTTTAGAGAAAGGGGCTAGACATTGTGCATTGGGAAAGAGACTGGTTATTGATAATAAACGGGACATCGTGCATTACTGAAGTGTTCTTTCGTGGATAGTGGGTAACTATTGCCTGTGTTGGAGTTACCATTTCATTTATCAAATGGCTGCCTTATTTCTCCCACAACTGTAGCTGCTATAATAGCACCAGGAGAGCAAAATTTGTCCTGGAGCGAAGGAAACTACATTGGAGTGTAGTGTTTTAGGCCGCAAATATTTTGTTCGTGAATGTATACCATAACAGGTTTCCTTTAATGGCGACAAAAAAAGGTCTGCAGATGTCTGCAGAACTAATATTTGCATTATGATCGACAAGGGGAATAGTAAATCACTAAGATTAGTGCAGTTTAATGACTTTCCCTGGAGATGTAGTCCAAAAACGAGCATGAAGGTGTTACGTTTGCCCGTAACAATAGAGAATACCACTCAAATAACGGTACCAGATCCCTTGATGAAAGCTAGAACCGACCTTCCCAGGCTAATACCAGAACAAGAACAGAGCTCGAGTAGAGAGCTTTATTCACGTGAGCCACGTGCAGAGAAGAAGTGAAATCGAAAGTTAATTTGAAAGCTATCTCAAATCAAGGTTGACCTTGACTTGATAAAAGCGTAACAAAACAAATGTTAATAAATTAATGTAAATAAAATCAGAAACCAATCTTGGGGAATCGTGGATCCCCAACAGAAGGTAACATTTCCTTCTCACAAAATGTAGGACGACAACATCAGTGGAAGACATTAAAGAAATGTGCATATGTGCATCACAACCACTAATTATTTATGCACTTTTAAATGCCTTCACGTTTGCAATAATTCAAAGTCGCACTGTCTGTTATACATTTCTGACGGCTGGATGTAGGACGACACAACTCGGTGCAACACAATTATTATCGCACTCTGTCTGTCCATTATTGTTTTATTTGTCTGCCACACTGCCCGGTGTCGAGTCGATTCTGTTCATTTGATTAAGAGAGCTTAACGCACAGGCATTCCGTCTATGCGAAAATATTGCTCACTATCAGAAAGTTTCGTGGTTCTTTTGCGTTTAAAAATGTAAAAATAAATTTAAAGTCCACCATGACCAAATCATTTTTGATTAAACACTAATAGGACTCACTGTTGAGCTGGCAAAAATGTAAGTCTGGCCGATGAAAGTGATCGGAAGTATTCAAATAAGTAGTACGGAATTTAGTGAGAACTACCCTCGGTAGCTAATTTGCCAACAAGGCCTCTCTGAACTCTTTTGTTCATCGTGTTTGCATCTTCATTTATATAATAAAGTTGGTCGCTTGTTTTGGCTTTTTAAAGAAATAAAACAATTTAAATTACGAGATTTACATTAAATCTGATGAATTAACACGAGTGATTAAGCGAGAGAAGTAGTCGTCGCCGAATGGTGAATGTAAGGCGGGTTAACAGCGATCGCGCCTGAGTGAACCCTGTTTACTGACCTGACGGCGACAATGACTCATCACATTTTCATTGGTCACTGTTATCAGACCCCCTGCACCCAACCACTCATCCACACAATAAGACACTCACTTGGCTGGTGTGATGCTCATAAACGGTCGCGTCCTCTGTCGCCTCTCTTCACTCCATTCTCGGCTTGTAACGGGCTGTTAACTGGAGAGTTGTAGGTTAGTGCTAAAATGCAGCTACTACAGTTAACCATGGAAGCCGTGAAGTTGAAAGCAATTGAGACGGAGACTGGACAACGTAAATGGCAGCGTGCAGTCACCGGCTAACATTGTGTGCTAGGTCACGTTTATAGGCTACTCGATCAAACATTGAGGGCCAGTAATGAGTAGTAGGTACAAATCAGCTGGCAATGTTCCTGTTTGAACAAGATCCCGCTCACACAGCTCCTAGTGGCAGATTTATACAACAGGGCCGGATCATGCGTTTCTTCTTACGGTACAATTTTATCAAACATTTTGACAATACTGACAGTTTGTGTTGCCGTGAGGTCTCGCGATTGATAAAAACAAACTGAACTCACGTCTGCGTGTTTTTGACTAAGCAAAAATACTGTTTCATCATTGCTAATTTCACTTCCTGTTTATTGCTTCCGCTATTTGACCTCGTGGATGTTTAGGTTGACTGCAAATCAGAATATTTTAGGAGACTTAAAGTTGTTGAAAGGAGATCTGTGATAGTCTTTAAAACGAATTGAAATCTGGCAATGGTATATTAGGCAAAGATTCGATTTCCGACATATTTTGCGTTAGTGTGAGATGTTGGACTATGAAGACTAAGTAGTGTACTTTATACACTACCTGACGTGTGAGCATGCTCTATGCACCGTCATATTTGTTTCGCATTCAACGCTGTGAATTAAGCTTGTGGGGGATTTTTTTGCGTATTTAATACCAACAAGAAGGTAATTACTGATTCTGCGCATGTACTGAGTGACAGTGTGAATCAGAAGTCATCAAGATTAGTGCAGTTTAATGACCTTCCCTAGAGATATAGTCCAAAAATGTAGGGCGAAAATGTCAGTGGAACATATTAAGAGAATGTGCATTTGTGTATCACAACTAATAAATATTTGTGCGCTTTTAAATGCCTTC
The DNA here is from genome assembly GCA_900604375.1 of Mesocestoides corti. Taxonomy (NCBI): domain Eukaryota; kingdom Metazoa; phylum Platyhelminthes; class Cestoda; order Cyclophyllidea; family Mesocestoididae; genus Mesocestoides; species Mesocestoides corti. The sequence continues at coordinate 30,870 of UXSR01005727.1, forward strand.
ACGTCTGCAACAATTCAAAGTCGCGCTGCCTGTTATACATCTCTAGTGAACAGATGTACGACTGCTACACTTTACGCAACACATTTATCAAAAATAATCTGTTTTATGTGTCTGCCACACTGGTTGGTGTCAAACCGGTTCGGCTAACTCGGAAAGAAGAGCTTGATGCATGACCAACTCAGTGAACACTCATCTTTGTTAAAATACAACGGGAGACTTGAAATCCCAGGCTAATTTTTCAGGGTTCATAAAATTGAACTCAGCACATGTGCCTGAACGAGAGCGTCGAAGGTTTAGTTGACCAGGACGGTTAGCAAGTTAACGAGATATCCTAAAATTACATTTCTCATTTTACACTAACCAGCAGGACGCTATGTTGAGTTGGCGGGTACGGAAGTCTGGCAGATGGAATCGTGTAGCAAATGTTGTGACTGAAAAAGTAGTCAATTTACTTAATTTTGAAGCGAGCTTTATCGACTTCCATATTTTTTTGAACACGTTGTTACGGAAGCATGTCGTTTGTTTGAATTTCATTGTTTTTTTTAAATGAAAGGAATTGAATTTTTTCGCAGGAAGCAGACTTGTCATCATAAAACACACGGTTTTAATGAAAAGACTAGCCTGCTAATTTAGGCGAATACAAGATGAAGAATAAGGATGACATGGAAAAAAGGAACATGGATCTACTTAATCTCGCCAAAGTTGGCGGACATCTGTCTTTAAAAAACAAATCAAATGTGGGAGATGAAGCAGATTAATGAATCAGAATCATCGCAGAAACCACGAGTAAATATGGACAAAGGGTGGTGGCAAACGGAGTTGTCTGTTTATGTCGGGTTTGTCGATGCCGTTAATGACTTCGTCAACGATGACGCAGTAGTCGATGCTGTGGTGGTCGTTGGATTGAGCAGCTTGATTGGAATGGTCGCTGATAAAGATGTACTTAGTAAATTAAAATGATTAGAATTAGTGGCAGTCGTCAGTACTCAGCTACTAGTTGGAGTGTTGGTTGTATTTGATGCAGTTTAAAGGTTTAAATGGTGCAGAGGCTGTAATGTTGAAGTGGCCCGTGGCGGCTTG